>CABHPR010131319.1:23590-46687 GCA_902168415.1 Peromyscus melanophrys
AGAGAGAGAGAGAGAGAGAGAGAGAGAGAGAGAGAGAGAGAGAGAGAAGGAGGGGGGAGGGAGAGAAGAAGGAAATTAATCATTCTTTTTTATTTGGAGATGACAATCCAACTGAGAAAGAAATTACAAAACAGTACATTTCACAATAGTCACAAAGTATTATCTTGGGATAACTCTAAACTCACAAGTGAAAGACTTGTATAATAAAAACTTTAAGACATGGAACAAAAAAAAAAAAAAAAAAACTGAAGACACCAGAAAATGGAGTAATCTCCTATGCTCATGGATACATAGGATTAATAATGTGTAAATGGCCATCCTACCAAAAGCAATATACATATTCAATGCAGTTCCCATCAAAATTTCAACTGTCTCTTCACATAAATTTAAAAAAATTAAAAAAAATTAACTTCATATGGAAACACTCACAAATAACAGGATAGCTAAAACAATCCTGAATATAAAAGAACTGCTGGATTTATGACCATCCCACATTTCAAGTTGTATTACAGAGCTATAGCAGTTAAAAAACAGCATAGTATTGGCACACAATCAGACATGTTGATCAATGTAATTGAATTGAAGACCCAGCCATAAGTCCACACACGTATGGATATGTGATCTTTGACAAAGAGCAAAAAATAAACACTGGAGAAAAGACAGCGTCTTCAACAAATGGCACTAGTCAACCTGGTTGGCTGCATGTAGAAGAATCCAAATGGACCCATATTCATCACCTTTCACAAAAAAAAAAAAAAAAAACCTCCAAAGGTGAATAGACACAAACTCCTACCCCAACCAAAATTTATTTGCAATTGATCTCTTCTGAGAAAAGGAGAATTAGTTTTGTTCAATGGATTGTCAGTGGGTATATCAACCATACTCCATGGAAGCCCTCATCCCTAGTGATGGAGTGGTTAGGGACTATAAAATGCGCTTCTTGGCATTTTGGATTTTTTGTTTTGTTTTATTTTGGTTTGTTTATTTTGGTTTTTTTTCTTAGTGTGCTTTTATTTTGTTTTGTTTTTACTTTGTGTGTTTGTTTTTACTGTTTTAAAGAGAGTGGATATGAAGGTGGGCAGGCATCTGAGAGGAGCAGGGGGATGGAAAAGAATAAGATTATACTGTAGGGAATGATGGAGTTAGCCTGGGCTAGCTGCTTTGAGGCATTTTTCAGGTTATAGTCCATGGTTCCTGGGGCACTTGTATACCCTGTATAGCTTGTAAACATCATAGTATCCTGGAAACTGCCATTATATTATGTTTCTGATGATAAGGATATAAAAATTATGGTTGCTCACAATAAACTTGTTACAGCCTCAATCTTGCTGTGACCCCTCCAACATGTGCCTGGTAAAGATTAATTTCTCACCAGCCATATCAGGTAGTCTTGGATCAAAATGTTAAACACTGGCACTTGCAATGTAGTATGTCATAATTAAAAAAATGATTAATTAAATAAAATGCACAAATCAAATGGAAGCTCATCTACAATGAAAACTGATTCTTTCAGAATTCATTAATTGTTTTTAGAGCTTTATCTATGTATGGGGACTTGGGAGATTTTTTTTTATGTCAGTGCTGACATACCAACTGGTACTGTCACTGTCCAAGTCTTGATTGCATTACGATATTGCTGAGATTTCATGAGTGCAGCTTTCCTGTCATATATAGAAGACAATATATCACAAGAGATGTCCTACTTCTGTGGATCTTTCAGTCTTTCTGTCCTCTCTTTCATATTAATCCCTGAGCCTTAGATGTAAAGGCTTTATTGTAGACTTATCAATTGGGTCTGTTCACTTCATGGTCAATTGTTCTCATGTTTTGATCAGTTGTAGACTGCTAAAATTGTCTTTGTCTACTGAAAAACAAAGTAAATGCTTCTTTGGTGATGGGGTCATAGCTGCATTGATCTGTGGATAAAAGAATAAGTATTTAGAATGCAGTTGAGAAAGTTGGAGACAACAAAGTGCTTGTCAAACATTATCAGGTAAACACCCCATAGTTCTGCATAATAGTGAAGTAAGCAGAGGTTAGAAATGAAAGAGAGAGAAGGTGAAAGACAAAATGAAGAAGGAATAAAAATCAGTAAGCATGTTAAAATGAATTCTCAAGCCAACCGATATTGATGCACTGATGAAGACCAGATAGTCTTACTCACATTGGACTACAAGCTTTCTTTCAGCCATCAACCACAATGAGTAATAAGGTTATATTGATTTGGATAAATCTAGTCAGTACATTTGGCATATAAGAAGACAGTGTTGATAATAGTCAGGCCATGTATTTTACAGAATTGAGTACAAGAAATTGATGTAGACATTCTTTTATGCAGAGTACGTCCTCCAAGTGCTGCTTATAAAAGTCACCCAACTCTATTCTCTGATATATTTACACAAATGTTCAATCCTAGCTTCAAAATTGCAAAACTTCATTTCTGTAAAAAACAAATGAAATGGGTTGAGTATGGTTGAAATTATTTTAGTCTTATATTATTTAGCCAAAACAATATTTTCCAAAGAAATTAAAGCTAGCTACTTATTTCCCAATTCTTTTCACTGTGATGACTTCTAAAATCACTATTTTAACTCGTTATATATTTTTTTACAAAGCTTTTCTCCCATAGACTAAGAAATTTTAATATGTTTTCCACGATATAATCATTGTGTTTATGTATACTCAAAGGATATTCAGAAAAATGTAATTTGTTCGCCTTCACTCCTTCTCCCCCTTATCCCTTTCCTTCTCTTTCTCATACTTAGTTCAGTTTCTTTTTTCAACCATTTATTTATTTATAGGCAGGATCTATTTGTGTAACCCAGGTGACTATGAAACTTGTGACCCTACATCTTTGTGTCTCAAGTGTTGGAGTTACAGGGGCATGCCTCTGTCCAAGCTAGGTATCTAGTCTAAATTTCCTTATTTATTTTAAACAAATAAACAATTGAAGGGTACTTCCATAGAGCATGTAAAAGTATTCACTTTTGTTTTTCTGCTATCATTTTATTGTTTTCACTACTATTATTTATTTTTTATTTAAACTGTATGCATATGTTTAGTGATGTGTGTGTGCATGTGAATAAGTACATGTATGTTTATGAAAATGTAGAGAGGAGAAGTTTATTTTTTTGTGTTTTTCTCTACTTCTCTATGCCTATTTTTTGAGACAAGGTCTCTCACTGAACCTAGATCTCACTGATTAGCTATACTGTTTGGCCAGGAAGTTTCAGGGTTCTTCTTATACCCTTTCTCCCACCTCCACTGGTATTATAGACATGCATTTGGACATTCATCTTTCACTGTTACTATTCTTTTTTACTTTTACATGTATTAGTGTGAACTTTCTGCTTCATAGGATTAAAGGTTTGAATCTAATTTTGTCTTTTTTTAATAAATGCCTACTCAGTTACTTCAACACCACTTACAACATAATAATGATGATAGTAGCCCTAGTGTTATGAGATTCCATCATATCATACATTTGTTTTACAATGTTCCATTCTACACTAGCACTCAATCCATTCATTATTACCAAGCTGCTTAAATTAAACAGCCATCGTATTTTCTTTAATGTCTAATGTTCTTTTATATCCTTTTAGTTTCAGCGTCTCAATGCTGTTTTTGTTCTCCCACATAACATGAATATAAACTTTTCTAACACTATATAATGGCTTTTCTTATATTGGAATTATATTAAGATTATAAATAAATTTGTAAGAGATTCCATACTGTAATGCAAGATTACCATATTTGAGAACAAGACTTATCTTTCCATCTGTTAGTCTAGTTTTGAACCTTTCAGAAAGCTATAAAAGTTTTCTAAAGTAAGTGTGTGTATTTTTTTATCAAGTTTATTCCTAAGGATTTTAATTTCTCATTTGCTGTTGGAAATGGTGTCTTTTAATCATCATACCCATTTATTATTTCTATATATAACTTTTTATGTTAACATTTTCTTATCAACTTACCAATTTATTTTATTGAGTTAAAGTTTAAACACACATTATTTTGATAATTTCCTGCTATACTAGTATCATCTTTCAAAAAAACTTTTACTAATTACTCATCTATTATTGCAGTTCTATTGGTTTATATTTGTCTAATTACACTCAAGTGTAATATGTAGTTTAAATTTCTGTGGATATAATGTGAATTTTTACCTTAACTCTAATCTTTATGAAAATTCCTCCAGTTATTTTATTTATGCTGAAATGTGGTGATATTTATTTATGCTTTGATAAATAAAGCTTGCCTAGAGAATCAGAAAAAGAAAGCCATTAGAAGTAACAAAGAAGTCAGGCAGTGGTAGCACATGCCCTTAATCCTATCATTTATCAGGTAAGATCTCTGTGTGATAAAGGCAACACTAGGGAACAGAGCCAAGTGTGGTGACATGCCCTTAATCCCACTACCAATCATAGAGGTCTGGAGGTCTGTACAGACAGACAGAAAGTGACACAGCTGTGTAGGAAGAAGAACTGAGGTAGTTGGACAGAGAGGAAATCAGACGGCAGAACAGCAAGGCATATAGACGTGTGTAGACAAGAAGTAGCTCACATTTGGAAGCTGCAGAGTTGGTGAGGTGAGGAGGGCTGGTGGCTTTGCCTATTTCCCTGATCTCTCTAAGGCTTTCACCACTATGTTTGGCTCCTTGTTTTTTATTTAATAAGACCACTTAAAAATTTGTGTACATTTGGGGGTGATGAAATACCTTTTCATAATCAATGAACATAATAATATATCTTTTACTTATATTTTTATTAGTATGATAAAACTTAATTATTCATCACAAGCAATTTTTTCTACTTGAAATTCATTCAATAGATTATTATGCTAAAGAACATATACCTAGACACAATCTTGATTGTGATAGGCTTTATGTTATTCTTAGACAAGTGAGTCTGATTATTTCACTGATACAAGTTAATATAGGTACTTTTATCACTGTATTCTTTTCCTGGATAATATTATTAGTTCACTCTGTTATTAAAGAGGACAAGTTTTACATTATCAGTTGTGTCATGAAATATATCCAAATCCACATAAGCAATTGTGTTAGAGAGATCTTAATACTAGTATGATAAAGAATTCTGTACTTGTAGCACGAATCTTAAAAGTTCTTATTAATAAAAACAAACCTGGAGCCAGGTATTGGGATGAACGCTGGAAGATCAGAGAAGCAGAACAAGCCACAGCTACCTCACCTTGCCAATTCCTCAGCTGATCCTGTTTCCTCAGACTAGAAGCCTCTGAGTCCTCATCCAGAATGAATCTCAGCTGAACTGCTGCTCAAAAGCCTGAAAGCTTAACCAGCCAAATGCTTAACCAGCCAAATGCTTCTAGTTTCTGGTCCTCACACCTTATATACCTTTCTACTTTCTACCATCACTCCCTGGGATTAAAGGCTCTTGTTACTATGCCTAGCTGTTTCCAGTGTGGCTTTGAACTCACAGAGATCCAGACGGATGTCGGCCTCTGGAACGCTAGGATTAAAGCCATGTGTGCCACCATTTTCTGGCCTCTATATCTAGTGGCTGTTGTGTTCTCTGACCCCAGATAAGTTTATTAGGGTACACAATATTTTGGGGAACACAATATTACCACATGTACTGGCTATTTTTGTGTTAGGTTGACACAATATAGACACATTTGGGAAGAGGGACTGTCAATTGAGAGAATGTCTTTATCAGATTTGCCTGTAGGCAAGTTTGTATTTTTTTAATTACATATTGATGTGGATAGTTCCAGCCCACTGTGGGTGCTGCCATATCCAGGTAGGTGATTGTGGTTTGTATGAGAAAGCAAGCTAAGCAAGCCATGAGGAGCAAGCCAGTAAGCAATATTCCTCCATGGCCCATGCTTCAGTTCCTGCTTCCAGGTTGCTACTTTGAACATTAAAATATATCACTTTGGTACTGTTGACTAATAAAGTAATTACTACTAATACACATCATTTAATTTCCGATAGTCTGTATTTTCATGATAATAACATTTGGATACATCTCTCTTACAAAATAATTCTAGAAATTTCAGTTTCAATTTATATAAACCACAGTTCCCTTCATAAGCAAATTTGAAGTCTCTCTATACACATGCCTCTTTCAAATTAAAAGACAGAAGCACTTAAGTGTGCTTTTTTTAGTAGTACATTGTTAGCTCATTCTCTTTTATTGCAACAAAACATCTGAGATTATGTAATTTAGGAAGACAGTAAGTTTATGTAGACACAGTTCAGGAAGTCCATGAGCATGACATCAACATCTAGATGGCCTGAAAAAAGAACCTCCTATACACAACAGAAGTTGTTGTAATACTGGTGGGGTATGTATGAAAATGAAAATATAGCATTAAAATTGTTTTATCAAAACTTGATCTCACACTAACTACTATAATAATAAGAGACTCAATTCATCCCCTCAATGCCTAATCCACTTTCTTAGAAAGGCATTAAATGACTGTTGAACACCCATGTAATCAGTAACTAGATTATCTTACTTCACTCAATTTGCCTTTCTGGTGTATGACTCCTTAATCTTGTAAGACTAATAAAAAAAAAAAACCTTATAATTAACCAAATGATAGATGGTGGTGTCAGCAGAAGTGAGAATCTAAATTTCGAAATAAGTCAACAGAATTTACTATTAGTGCTGTGGATATCACTCTATCAATAAAGCACTGATTGGCTGGTAGCCAGACAGGAAGTATAGGCGGGACTAACAGAGAAGGGAGGAGAGGGAACAGGAAGGTGAAAGGGGGAGACTGCCTGGAGCCGCGGCCAGAACAAGGAAGATGTAAAGTACCGGTAAGCCACGAGCCACGTGGCAAAGTAGAGATTAATAGAAATGGGCTAAATATAAGAGTAAGAACTAGACAATGATAGGCCTGAGCTAATGGCCAAGCAGTTTAAATAATGTAAGCGCCTGTGTGTTTATTTTGTAAGTGGTTTCTGGGACTGGCGGGACTTGGGAGCTGGCGGGACTTGGGAGCTCGAGAGAAATTTTCCAGCAACAAATGGCGCCAGAACGTGGGGCAGGAATTTCCACTTAAAACCTGAGAAAGCGTAAAAAGAAGATTGTAAAACAGAGCTAAAACAGCTTCCTAGTTGTCTCTTTCAAGTTAGCTGCAGCCTGCGGGCTTGAGCTACTGTATGGCGGGTTCCTGGCGTGCGTGTTTGACCTGCAGTATGGCGGGAATGAGGGATCTGCCAGCAGCACATTACACTGTATGGTACATTTAGTCTTTAATAGTATTAAAAAAAAAAAAAAAAGACATTTCTGGGCTACACGCTGCTTTGATAAAACCATAGACCCACTATTTCTGAGAGTTGATCGCTCCCAGAACTGACGAAAAACATACCACCGCCATGTTGGGAAGTTAAAATGGGTGGAGCCAGCAGCCACAGCACCGTTTCAGGCTTACAAGGTTGCAGTTTAAACCGATAGGTTCACAATAAGACTGATTCAGATGGAATAGTTTACAAAGTATGTAAAGATGTACGTAGGCTTAAAAGACAAAAAAAAATATACATTTATATAAACAAATAGATAGTTTTTAAAAATAAAGTCTTTAAAATAAGCCACATAAAGATGGCTATCACACAAAAAATCTACATTATGTTCTCTTTGATATTCGTAACTGAAGAAAAACATTTGATTTTAAAAGCTGTTGAGTTATGCCAAAATATAAATTTTAAAGGTACCTTGACTTCAAAATTTGGATATAAGGATATGTTGCTTTGGAAAAGAAGTTCTGCTTTTGTTTCCACAGAAAGCCAGAGGCTATGGATTTGTTCCAGATTAAGATACATCAGGTTTGACCAGCCAAGACCACCTGAAAGGTCTCCAATGACACCATGGCCCAGATGATCCAACATCCAGAACCATCTCAAGGCAACTGGCTCAGACGATACACCCTCATGGACTACTCCATAATCCTAATATGTTCTTTATGTCCCCATAAGATACAGCGCCCCCCTCCAGCAGGAAGTAGTAAGAGAATCTACGCCCAAATTCCCAAATATACCAATCTGGCTTTGGAGATGGAATAGGCTCACTCCCTCTCTAAACCTAGACATATTCCTAAAATAAAAGGTTAAAAGATTCTTTTGTCCCATATCAAAAGAGCCCTCTGGTGTGGGACAGAAAAAAACCAATATTTTTGTTTAAAACAGGTTAATTATAAATACAATCTCTTTCTAAAAAAGAAAAGGGGATATGATATAGATATATAGGATATACAGATGACAGGATAAAAGGGTAGATTAATGAATCTACTTTTAAAGAACAACAACTTGTTTAAAATGTTTTACATTGTTATAAATTTTAGCTTATTGATACAAACTTAAAGTTGATTTTGTTATACTGTGTGTATATTTCTACTTTTGTTTGAGGTATTATGTTTATGTAACTCATTTAAAATTGTAATGGATAATTAAGAAATAGATTAATAATTAGTCATCTATGATAATCATATTTGTAGCCATGTTAGTTAAGTCTTCTAGGTATACATAGATATATTTCAGATAGATAGGTAATCTTCAAATACCTCAAAGACCTACAGAATATGGCATTTAAAATGTTTTAAAAATTTAGACGTTCTAGACATTGAGACATGTCTGCTCCTGACAACACTGGATTTATTTCAGAGGAGAATGGGCATCGAAGACACTCCATATGGAATTTATCTTCACCTTGGCAAAAATAGCCATTTGGGCAAGAAACTGTTCTTGCCTGGACTGCTTGATCTACTGGACATGCAGGACCCATAGGAAGGTGACCACTGAACTTTGCTTGACAAAATGGTCCTTCAGGTTCCTGCTTTGCAGAGGAAACTGCCAGACATTCTACAGGACACACACACAAAAAATGACTGAGATACTCTAGGCCTGTGAGCTGAAAACAGATGCCCCAACTTTACAAGAGAACTTTGAATGACTGTCCAGGCTGTCAGCTGTCTCTTGTCTAACCTACAAGACTCCCGAAAGTTGCTTGCTTCCTTCTTCCATTTCTCAGGTAGTATTATATCCTTCTGAGGTCTTTGATGTGGTTGAAGACTAGATAGTTGTAATTTCCTCAGTTATGATAAAAGATAAGTTAGATATAAAACCTTAAACTCATAAATATAAGATAGATAGGATATCTTCTTTAATATTGTAACTGTAATTCTTGCTCAATAATTGTTTTTGTTATATGTAATTTTACTATGTTAAAGTTAAAACCTTCCTTTTTGAAAAAGAAAAAAAAGGGGAAGTGCTGTGGATATCACTCTATCAATAAAGCACTGATTGGCTGGTAGCCAGACAGGAAGTATAGGCGGGACTAACAGAGAAGGGAGGAGAGGGAACAGGAAGGTGAAAGGGGGAGACTGCCTGGAGCCGCGGCCAGAACAAGGAAGATGTAAAGTACCAGTAAGCCACGAGCCACGTGGCAAAGTAGAGATTAATAGAAATGGGCTAAATATAAGAGTAAGAACTAGACAATGATAGGCCTGAGCTAATGGCCAAGCAGTTTAAATAATGTAAGTGCCTGTGTGTTTATTTTGTAAGTGGTTTCTGGGACTGGCGGGACTTGGGAGCTGGCGGGACTTGGGAGCTCGAGAGAAATTTTCCAGCAACATATTAGCTCTTCGGAGATCCAAGGAATCCCTGAGTGAATGTGTATTGGTGATATGGGCACAGATATGTCAAGTCCCAATGCCTCACACACATGAGAAATTGGCAAATTCTTCCTTCTCAGGTCAGGCTCAGAAGGGATCAAAACATTCTTCTGGTCCAAGTGTGAATGTTAACATAGTATTTAGAAAGCAGTGATCAAAGCCTCTTCCTCTCAGATGCATACATCCTAAGACTGTAAGCCTACAGAGACCTCCTACCAAAACTCACTGAGGTTCCAGGTTGTTGTTTAATTGGTGTGTTAATCTGAGTGCCCAAGGCCTGCCTGACCTCAGCTTTTCTATAAGCAAAGCTCAGACTTTTTTCCATGAGTTTCCTCTCTGATTTGGCATAGGTATACTAATCCATCAACAGAAAGTAAAATTAAGTGTTTCTATAATGAGAATAATTTTATGATTAAGATGGTATGTGTAAAGTGTTTGGTAAAATGCTTGTAATGTGGTCTATGATTAACTCAAGTTTTCTTTTAATTTTTTAAAAAGGTTTTATAAATTAATCCTGTCAGGATCTATTCCTGGTACATGAGCTGGCTGGCTTTCTGGAGCCCATTACGTAAGGTCGGACTCCTTGCTCACCATTGATGCAGCAAGGAGGAACTTGTTCCTGCCTCAACTGAATGTACCAAGCTTTGGTGACTCCCCATAGGGGGATTTGCCCTTTTGGAGGAGAGGATGGGGGGAAGGGTATGGGGGAGCAGAAGAAGGGATGAGAGTGGATCTGTGGTTGGTATGTAAAATGAATATTTTTTAATTAAAAAAGAAAAAATAAATTAATCCTATGATAATACCTTTGAAAATTCCTACTCAGTTCATCACCATCAAGAAAGATTAGATTTATTTGAACTAATGGACTGATGCAGCTATAATTTGGGAAAAAAGAATGGCAAAAGCTCCTCAATTCTTTATCCAGTACCAAGTGGTCATCCTTGATATCATATACATGCAAGTGTATTATCCAGACTAAGCAGGCTGTATTTATATATTTACTATCATATAATTATATATAACAACAATAAAAGAAAAAGAGATCATTTACTTGAAAGATAGCAAGGGAAATATGTGGGAAGGATTGAAGTGGGAAAGAGAGTTGGGGAAACAATATATTTGCATTTTAGTTTCAAAAATAAAAAAAATATTTAAAAATAACATGGATTTAATTTTTTTATATTTTGTTTTGTAGGTGATACTAATTTTTTAATGTTGTATTTAAGTGATGGGTACAAAATGGAACATCTATGCTGCTCCATCCAAGTCCCAGTAAACATTATTGAAGAAAGGTTGGAAGGACTGTTGAAGCCAAAAACTGAATATGAGTGCAGTTTCGCTCCATTTCCTGGATTTTCCACCATCACTGAAATCATAAATGCACAGCAGCTGTGTATGTGCATGGGACCTGAAAGTAATAAAAGGATGGAAAAATGGAAGAAAGTAAACGTATTGGGAGAAGGGGAGGAGAAAGGAAAGGAGGGGAGAATAATATGAAGGGAGGAGGCATAATAGTTAGAAACAAGGAGGCCAACAGATTGGGAGGGGGATGAGAGAGCAAAAGTAGGGTGAACATTGTCACAGTGAATTGTATACAATATGGAATAACAACAAACAAAAATATAATACATATTTTAATTGTAATTTTATAATAATGGCATTTTCTTTTTTTCATTTTTATTTATTATTTATTTTTCTATTATCAGCTTGATACAGTATAATTTTTCCCCCAAATGTCATTTATTGAAGGAAGGAGGAGGTCTTAAATACAGGCTTACAGCACAATGGGAGAACCACGGAGGGCAGAAGTTCGCTACCTATGTTTTACAATCTTGCATCTAAGCTGTTAATGCCCATTATGCAGGATACATAGACAAGGATCTTTCCTTAAGCATTCAGGAGGGTGGAACCTGGCAGGGAATTAGCATAGGGAGGATATCAAAGTCAAAGTCAGCAAGCAAGGCAACAGTTATCCAAAACGGGGGCCAGGGCCCTACAAAAAATGAGCTTGTGACTTAGGTTGCATGGGACGTCAGCAGGTCACCTTACCTGTCATGGAGATGCCTGCCCAGGCCACACAAGCGATCTGTCTTAGGTTGGTGAGTGCTCCACAGGCATTACCCATCTCTGAATACTCATTATCATACAGGCTCAATCATGTGTGAACTGCAGAGTTAACTGCTGCCAAAGATCTCAAAGTGGTGCTGGGCTTGCAATCTGTGTGTTTGACACAGAAAAGACCAACAGAAGTCCTAACCCACCCATAGCCAGTAGGCTAAAGGCAACTGAGCCATTCCCTTCCTTAATGAGCCTTACTGCAAATTGGAGTCCTTGTAAGATGGTATCCCAAAAGCAAATGGAACTTGAGTTTATAAATTTATAATTTTCAAAGCCAATCAAAATGTATATAACTATTGAATTAAATTTATCATGTCCAATAGAATGAAGGATTAACTAACTGTGGTAGCTACTTTTGCTGCCAGGATCTCCACTGTGCTAGCTGTAGTAAACAATTATAAAATGGTAATCCCAGAAACAGTAGCAGCAGTGGCTGCCACTGCTACAACAGCAACAACGGCAGCAGCAATGTCAAATTCTTTTCTGGAGTGTGTGGGCATCCACTGGCATGGATACAACTCCAGGAACACGAACCGCCAAGGCCCATTTTTCTTGATCCCAGCATGACTTAAGCTGGCAGCTCTGCAAAAGAACAACTAAGAACCATAAAGAAAAAACAGCTCACAAGGAGCATAACTAACGGTCTTATAATGGCTGCATTCAGGCTCATGAATTTTAATATATCTTCAAAGGGGGGCTAAATGAATTTCAGGAGGCCAATAAATGTTGCACAGAGCCACTCCTGAAAAGTAGGCACTACACCAGCTTGAAGAGGGTTGTGAAAATGAAAAGGATTAGCTGGTATGCTACTGTTAACAAATGGAGGTCAGTGACCTTCAGGGTTATCCTTAATCTCCAAGGTGTCTGGGTGACATGTTCTCAAACATACTTGAAAAAGCAGTTACTATGCATTACCTTCTGGAGAATCCAAAAGCATGGCTACAGTTCCTAGGCTTATGTTAATGCTTGCTAAAGCTGGCCATATTGGACTCTCAGTCTCCATTGGCATCGAAGGGGAGAGTTTTTCATGAGGGCCCAATAGGTCTCTGCCATGTTGGGTTTTAGCACCAGCCACAGGGTGCACACAGTGCTCAGGAATCCAAAGAGGATCCTCATTGTCCCTTGGAAAAACACAAACAGGAACCCGGACCCACACCAACACCAGATTGGGTCTCCTCCAAGTGCCAGTAGAAAGATCCTTCCATCGCTCCAGAGGGTGATTTACAACAGGATCCCTCCAGTGCTTATCTGCAGCAGATACTCCAGCAGAATCCACCAATCAAAGATTTAAAATATATAAAACAAGGGAAAGATAGAATGTGGAGAGGAATGATGAGTCCCTACTTCCCCCTTTTTTTACTTTAGAAAAATATGTTTGGTTTTTTTTTTAATAGTTCAAATTTTTCTTTTCTTTTTTATTTTTTAAATTAATTAATTAATTTATTTTTCTATTATCAGCTTGATACAGTATAAATTCTTGAAAAATGGCATTTTCGAGTCATTGTCATTTCTTTGCCTTTATATTACTGGACTAAATAATGATAATTTAAAGATCTGTCCCATTTCTGTAGACGTTTTCATTTTATAAGCTAAAGTGACAGAATTTCACTAACAAGCCTCCTTCCCGGGTTCCATTTAAAGGAATAGGAATAGCTAATGGAAGTGTAAGCTTCACAGCTAGTCATAAAATAAGGTACTTTCTATGCATGATATGTACTTTTATATGCTTAATGCTCTGCATTGCTGCAAATAAAGCATTGTAGTTATGTGTAAACAGGCATATCTTTCCAACTACTTCAGCCCCATTCATTTTGTGACACTGAAAAGTTTCATAATGGTTTGCCATATCACGTTTTCTTGCATGTGTATTCTTGTTGAAAAGTCCCTTGAGGTGTCTAATGGTTGTATTTTCATTACATAATGTGTCATTGATATATAAAATTTAAAAATTCAGACCTTCGAAATAGTGGTTTCATTGCACAATTCTTATTGATTCCTTCATTAAAACATATTCTAGGCAACTGATTTGACTCATAATAAAATCCAACCTAGATTCTACCATAAAAAATTAGCCCAAGTTTCTCAATCAATGGACCCTAAATCTCTCTAGTTTTCTAATATCTCTTAATGGTTATGGGTGTCAGGAGCTCACTGAAAAATATCTTAACCATGTATATACTGAACAGAACAGCTTCTTGAGAATATCAGCCTTACTTGTATGTTTTGTATGTCAGACTTGTATGATTTGGATGTTTTGGATGGGGGAATAATAATATGTCATAGTAGACAAGGAGAAGTTATTTTATTAAATTATCATGTAACAATATAAATTTCTAATATTCTTTTCTCATTTTTCATACAATATGTTCTGATTAAATTTTCTCTTCCCTCAAATTCCTCTGGGATCTTCCCCACTTGCCCTCCCATCTGAATCAATACCCTTTCTTTCTCTCATTAGAAAACAATAGGCATCTAAAAAAACAATAATGAAATAAAATAAAATGGAAACAAACAAATCAGAATAGGACAACAATAACAAACAAACAGAAAAAAAGAACCAAAGAAAAAGCACAAGAAATAAATATATACTGTTGCTGCTTTTCTTAAATCCTCTTAAAATATATAGGTTAAAGTAGGCTTTAGGCAAAAGTCATTATCTCCTTAGAACACTGTTAGTCAAATTTTTGTACAGATTAAATGAAAGAATGTGAAGTAAATTTTTTTATTTTATTTTTATTTTTTTAATAATTTGATTTAATATTACATATCAGCCATGGATTCCCCTATCCTACTTCCTCCCGCCCCCCCCCTCCCCCCCCCCCCGCCTTTCCCCCAGCCCACCCTCCATTCCCATCTCCTCCAGGGCAAGTTCTCCCCTGGGGATTCAGCTCAACCTGGTAGATTCACTCCAGGCAGGTCCAGTCCCCTCCTCCCAGGCTGAGCAAAGTGTCCCCGCATAGGCCCCAGGTTCCAAACAGCCAGCTCATGCACTAAGGACAGGTCCTGGTCCCACTGCCTGGGTGCTTCCCAAACAGTTCAAGATGATCAACTGTCTCACTTATCCAGAAGGCCTGATCCAGTTGGGTGCTCCTCAGCTATTGGTTCATAGTTCATAGTTTCCACCAGTTTGGCTATTGTCACAGTGCTTTTTCTAATCTTGGTCTCAACAATTCTCGCTCATACAATCCCTCTTCTTTCTCGCCAATTGGACTCCTGGAGCTCCACCTGAGGCCTGGCTGTGGACTCTGCATCTGCTTCCATCAGTCATTGGTTGAGATTTCTAGCATGACAGTTAGGGTGTTTGGCCATCCTGTTACCAGAGTAGGTCAGTTCGGGCTTTCTCTCAACCATTGCCAGCAGTCTATTTGTGGAGGTACCTTTGTGGATTTCTGGGGACCTGTATAGCACTTTGCTTCTTCCTATTCCCATGGGATCTTCATTTATCATGGTCTTTTTTCCCTTGTTCTCCCTCTCTGTTCTTGATCCAGCTGGGGTCTCCCGCTCCCCTAAGCTCTCTTTCCCTCAACCCTTGCCCTTCATTACAACCCCCCACATCCAGTTTGCTCATGTAGATCTCATCCATTTCTCTGTCATTGGGTGATCCCCGTGTCTTTCTTAGGGTCCTCTTTTCTAGGTAGCCTCCCTGGAGTTGTGAATAAGAGTCTACTCATCCTTTCTTTTACATCTAGTATCCTCCTATGAGTGAGTACATACCATGTTTAACTTTCTGAGTTACCTCACTCAGGATGATTTTTTCTAGATCCATCCATTGCCTGCAAACCTCTTGATGTCATTGTTTTTCTCTGCTGAGTAGTACTCCATTGTGTATATGTACCTCATTTTCTTTATCCATTCTTCAGTTGAAAGGCATCTAGGTTATTTCCAGGTTCTGGTTATTACAAACAATGCTGCTATGGACATAGCTGAGCATGTGCACTGGTGGTATGATTGAGCATTCCTTGGGTATATACCCAAGAGTGGTATAGCTGGGTCTTGGGGGAGATTGATTCCCAATTTTCTAAGAAAGTGCCACATTGATTTCCAAAGTGGCTGTACAAGCTTGCATTCCCACCAGCAGTGGAGGAGAGTTCCCCTAGCTCCATATCCTCTCCAGCATAAGCTGTCTTCAGTGTTTTTGATCTTAGCCAATCTGACTGGAGTAAGGTGGTATCACAGAGTTGTTTTGATTTGCATTTCCCTGAAGATTAGGGATGTTGAGCAATTCCATAAATGTCTTTCAGTCATTTGAGCATCCTCTGCTGAGAATTCTCTGTTTAGCACTATAGCCCATTTCTTAATTGGACTGTTGGCATTTTGATGTCTTATTTCCTGAGTTCTTTACATATTTTGGATATCAGCCGTCTGTTACATGTGTGGTTGGGGAAGATGTTTTCCCATTCTGTAGGCTGTTGCTTTGTCTTGTTAACTGTGTCCTTTGCTCTACAAAAGCTTTTCAGTTTCAGGAGGTCCCATTTATTGATTGTTATTCTCAGTGTCTGAGCTACTGGTGTTACATTTGGGAAGCGATCTCCTATGCCAATGTGTTCAAGACTACTTCCTACTTTCTCTTCTATCAGGTTCAGAGTAACTGGATTTATGTTGAGGTCTTTGATCCACTTGGACTTAAGTTTTGTGCATGATGACATATATGGATCTATTTGTAGCCTTCTACATGTTGACATCCAGTTATGTCAGCACCATTTGTTGAAGATGCTTTCTTATTTCCATTGTACAATTTTGGCTTCTTTGACAAAAATTATATGTTCGTAGGTGTGCGGATTAATGTCAGGGTCTTCAGTTCGATTCCATTGGTCCACATGACGGTTTTTATGCCAGTACCAAGCTGTTTTTATTACTGTAGCTCTATAGTAGAGCTTGAAGTCAGGGATCGTGATGCCTCCAGAGGTTGCTTTATGATTCAGGATTCTTTTAGCTATCCTAGGTATTTTATTTTTCCATATAAAGTTAAGTATTGTTCTTTCCAAGTCTGTGAAGAATTGTGTTGGTATTTTGATGGGGATGGCATTGAATCTGTAGATTGGTTTTGGTAAGATTGCCATTTTTACTATGTTAATCCTGCCTATCCATGAGCATGGGAGATCTTTCCATTTTCTGACATCTTCTTCAATTTCTTTTTTCAGGGACTTAAAGTTCTTGTCATATAGGTCCTTCACTTGCTTAGTTAGAGTTACCCCAAGGTATTTTATATCATTTGTGGCTATTGTAAAGGGTGATGTATCTCTGATTTCCTTCTCAGCCTGTTTGTCAATTGTATATAGGAGGGCTACTGATTTTTTTGAGTTGATCTTGAATCCTGCTATGTTGCTGAAGGTGTTTATAAGCTGTATCAGTTCCTTGGTCGAATTTTTGGGTTCACTCATGTATACTATCATGTCATCTGCAAATAGGGAAAGCTTGACTTCTGCCTTTCCAATTTGTATCCCCTTAATCTCCTTATGTTGTCTTATTGCTCTGGCTAGAACTTCAAGTACTATATTGAATAACTATGTGAAATTTTTAAGAATACTTGCCCATTATAATTCAAATTGTATTTAGGAAACAAATTGTCCAAAAGTACAAAAGCAAACCCTTTTCTTTTTTAATTAACATTTATTAATTCTTTATTTTTTATTATTAAATATTTTATTTACTTTACATACAAACCAGTTTCCTTTCCCTCCTTTTCTCCTGTTCCCTCATCCCACCTCCTTTCTGCTTCCACTATCCACTCCTCAGAAAGGGTAAGGACTCCTATAGGAGTCAACAAAGCATGGCATATCAGTTGAAGGACGAAGCTCTTCTCCCCTGCATCAAGGTTAAGCTAGGCTTTCCACCATAGGGAGTAGGTTCAAAAAAGCCAGCTTATGAGCCAGGGACATATCCTGGTCCCACTGCTAGGGCCCACACAAGAAAACCAAGCTACACAACTGGCTCCTACATGCAGAGGTCTAGGTCAGTGTCATGCAGGCTCCCTAGTTGTAGGTCTAGAGTCCCTGAGCAGCCACTGTAAGTAAACTGCAAAAACTCTGCATTTGGTGTCCCGGGTTTTGGCACCAAATGTAAGTAAACTGCAAAAACTCTGGGTTTGGTGTCCCAGATTTCAGCACCAAAATGTTAGTAAATTGATGGTTGAAACTGCAAGGAGACAGTTCAGCCCTAGAGATCGAGGTGTCCTGGACACCTCTAGCTACTTAGAAGAAGAGCTCTTCCCTGAAGTTGTTCCGGACACCTGGAGTTGTTTAATCACAGCTGTGATGGCTGGGACTGCAAAGGAACAGACCAAACTTGGAAAGGAAAAAATGATGACTTCTCAGGAGAGTCAGGCCTGGAACTGCTTCAGCAAGGAAGGGTATCCTGACTCTTTGGGAAAGTCAGGGTATCCTGACTCTTTTGGAAAGTCAGGATATACCTGGTGTGATGGGGGATGGTTTCCCTGCAGGACACAGCAATCCTGCTTCTCTCCTGGAGAGCCACAATCTCTGGCTCAGTGTTACTATCTCTTTCTTGCTCAGTACACTATGGGATGTCCCTGCAAGGTTCTTCTGTTCAGCTCCCCCTTGCTCAGTCCACTATGGGACATCCCAGCAAGGTTCTTCTGTTCAGCTGTCAATGAAGGTCTTCAAACAATACTCTTTTGAGAAAGAGGTTTATTTGGGAAGGAGGAGTCTAGGGGAGTAGCTGCCTCTACCAGGGTGGAGAGAACAGCTCATAACTGACCACACAGGGCAGTTTATATAGGATGGCTAGGGGGTGGAGTCAACTGTGATTGGTTAGTTTATTTTCTGCTCAGAGATTGGCCAGTTTTGTGAGCAAGGGGCAGAGATGGCCCTAATTTCAGGGCCAAACTGTGTTTCTCTCACTGGCCTTTCTTGGCTTTTTGACACTACCTCTAAGGCCAGGGCACATTTCTTTCACTGACTCTGATTTTAGGGGCCAACAGTGTTATTTTGGTACTAGTTTCAGAGTCAAGGCATGTTTCCTGGGTTCATTTCTCTGGCCCAGGTCCCAAACACAGGCTGTGTTTCTTTCCCTGGTCCTGGGCCCTAGGGCCAGGATTCTGCTGTCCTGCTCTGTGATTGGTTGATTTCACAAGTCAGTTGGACAGGGGCAGAGATGGCTCTGATCTGAGCTAAACTGTGTTTCTCTCACTGGCCTTATCTGAGCCATCCTTCCCTAATTCTGGGCTCCAGGGTCAGGGTGGGTTTCTCTAGCCAGCCCCTTTCCCCTACACCCACGAAGTCAGGTAAGCTGTCTCTGTGGGTTTCCCTGTCATGATCTTGACCCCCTTGTCTCCTACAATCCTTCCTCCCTCTCTTCAACAGTTTTCCCTAAGCTTTGCCCAGTGCTTGGCTGTGGATCTGCTTCTGTCAGTTACTGGGTAAAGGCTCTCTGATGACAATTAGGGTAGTTACCAATCTGATTACAGGAGACAGCCAGTTCAGGCACCCTCTCCACTATTGCTAGGAGTCTTAGCTTGGGTCACCATTGTGGACTCCTGGTTCTTTTTGTAACAACAAGTTTCTCTCTAACCCCATAATGGCCTCCTCTATCAAGATAACTCTTTCATTGCTCTCCCTCTCCAACCTTCCCCTAACTCTACCATCCTGATCCCTCAAGTTCCATCCCCCACCACCTCTCACCTACCCCCTCCTTCCACCCCAATTTACCCAGAAGATCTCATCTATTTCCCCTTCCCAGGGTGACCCCTGTGTCCCTTTTAGGGTCCTCCTTGTTACCTAGTTTCTCTAGGGCTGTGTATTGTAGCCTGATTATTCTTTGTTGTATACCTACTATCCTCTTATGAGTGAGTACATACCATGTTTGTCTTTCTGAGTCTGGGTTACTTCACTCAGGATGTTTTTTTTTTCTAGTTTCATCCATTTGCCTGCAAATTTTATGATATCATTGATTTTTTTACCACTGAGTAATACTCCATTGCGTAAATGTACCACATTTTCTTCATCCATTCTTCAGTTGAGGGACATCTAGTTTGTTTCCAGGTTCTGGTTATTATGAATAATACTTCTATGAGCATAGTTGAGCAATTATCCTTGTGGTATGATTAAGCAGCCTTTGGGTATATGTTCAAGAGTGGTATCAATGGATCTCGAGGTTGGTTGATTCCGTTTTATGAGAAACCACTATATTGATTTTCAGTGTTATTGTAAGTGTTTGCACTCCCACCAGCAGTGGAGGAGTATTTCCCTTACTCTGCATCCTCTCCAACATAAGCTGTCATCAGAGTTTTTGATCTTAGCCATTCTAGCTGGTGTAAGATGGTATCTCAGAGTCATTTTGATTTCCATTAACCTGATGGCTAAGGATATTGAGCAATTCCTCAAATGTTTTTTGGCCATTTGAGATTCTTCTGTTGAGAGTTTTCTGTTTAGATTTGTATCCCATTTTTTAAAATTGGATTATTTCATATTTTGATGTCTAGTTTCTTGAGTTCTTTATGTATTTGGGGGATCAGCCCTCTGTCAGATATGGGGTTGGTAAAGATTATTTCCCATTCTGTAGGCTGGCATTTTGTCTTATTGACTGTGTCCTTCACCTACAGAACCTTTTCATTTTTATGAGGTCCCATTTATAAGTTGTTGATCTCAGTGTCTGTGCTAGTGGTGGTATATTGAGGAAGTAGTCTCCTGTGCCAATGCATTCAAGTTCAAGGCTACTTCCCATGTGATCTTCTATCAGGTTTAGTGTGATTAGATTTATGTTGAGTTCTTTGATCCACTGGGACTTGAGTTTAGTGCAGGGCAATATATATGTATCTATTTGCAGTCTTCTACATGTTGACATCCAGTTATGCCAGCACCATTTGTTGAACATGCTTTCTTTCTTCCATTGTATAATTTTGACTTCTTTTTAAAAAATCAGGCATTCATAGGTGTGTGGATTTATATCAGGGTCTTTGATTTGATTCCATTGATCCATGTGTCTGTTTTTATGCCAATACCAAGCTGTTTTTATTACTATAGCTCTATAGTAGAGCTTGAGGTCAGGAATGGTAAAGCCTCCAGAGGTGGTTTCTTGTACAGGATTGTTTTAACTATCTTGGGTTTTTTGTTTTTCCATATGAAGTTGAGTATTGTTCTTTCCAGGTTTGTGGAGAACTGTTTTGGGATTTTGATGGGGATTGTATTGAATCTGTACATTGTTTTTGATAAGATTGACATTTTTACTATGTTAATCCTACCTTTCCATGAGCATGGAAGATCATTCTATATTCTGATACTTTCTTCAATTTCTTTCTTCAGAGACTTAACCTTATCATACAGGTCTTTCACTTGCTTAGTTAGAGTTACCCCAAGGTATTTTATATTATTTGTGGCTATTGTAAAGGGTGATGCTTCTCTGATTTTTTTCTACCCATTTATCATTTGTATATAGGAGGGCTACTGATTTTTTTATTTAATCTTGTATCTTTCCACATTACTGAAGGTGTTGATCAGCTGTAGGAGTTTCCTGGTAGAATTTTTGGGGTCACTTATGTATACTATCATATTGTCTGGAAATAGCAAAAGTTTGACTTCTTTTTTTCTAATTTGTATCCCTTGATCTCCTTTTGTTCCTATTGCTCTAGCTAAGACTTCAAGTACTGTATTGAATAGATATGGGGAGAGTGGACAGCTTTGCCTTGTTCCTGATTTTAGTGGAATCACTTTGAGTTTCTTTCCATTTAATTTGATGTTGGCTGTCAGCTTGCTGTAAATTGCCTTTATTATGTTTAGGTATGTTCCTTGTATTCTTGATCTCTCCAAGACCTTTATCATGAAGGGTATTTTGGCAAAGGCTTTCTCAACATCGAATGAGATGATCATGTGGTTTTTTTGCTTTGTGTTTATTTATATGGTATATTGCATTGACAGATTTTCATATGTTGAACCATCCTTGCATCTCTGGGATGAAACCTATTTGATCATGTTAGATGATTTCTTTGTCGTGTTCTTGGATTCAGTTTGCCAGTATTTTATTGAGTATTTTTGCATCAATGTTCATGAGGGAGATTGGTCTGTAATTCTCTTTCATTGTTTCATCTTTGTGTGGTTTGGATATCAGCGTGACTGTTGCCTCATAAAAGAATTTGGAAAATGGGATGATATTTTATTTTTGCTCTAACAAATAAAATTTATCTGGGGATCAGAGGAAAGAGGCAGTCACTAGATTAGACATAGAGGCCAGACAGTGGTGGCACACACCCTTAATCCTATCACTCAGGAGGCAGAGATGCATCTGGATCTCTGTGAGTTCAAGGCCACACTGGGAACAGTGTCAGGCACAGTGGCACACACCTTTAATCACAGCACTTGAGATCTCATGTCTTTGCTTGGGAAGAACACAAGCCTTTAATCCCAGGAAATGATGGCAGGAAGCAGAAAGTTATATAATGTGTGAGGACCAAGAACTAGAGACATTTTAAGCAGTTCAGCTAAGACCCTTCCAGGTAAGGACTCAGAAGCATTCAGTCTGAGAAAAACGGGATCAGCTGAGAATTTGGAGAGGTGAGCTTGGCTGTCACTTGTTTTATTTCTCTGATCTTTCAGCTTTCATCCCAATATTTGGCTGTTTTTTTATTAATAAGGTCACTTAGCAATTCATGTCACAGGCAAATACTGAACAATCCAATTAAAAATGTAATAAAGAGCTAAACAGAGAATTCTCAACAGCAGAATCTCAAGGGGTTGAAAGACACTTAAGGAATTGCTCAACATCCTTAGTCATCAGGGAAAGGCAAATCAAAATGACTCAGATACCCTCTGGCACCTGTCAGAATGGCTAAGATCAAAAACACTGATAAGAGCTTATGGTGGAGAGGATATGGAGCAAGGGGAATACTTCTCCACTGTTGGTGGGGGGGAATACTTCTCCACTGTTGGTGGGAGTGAAAACTTCTCCACTGTTGGTGGGAGTGAAAACTTGTATAACCATTTTGAAAATCAATATGGCAGTTTCTCAGAAAATTGGAAATCAATTTTCCTCAAGACCCAGCTATACCATTCTTGAGTATATACCCAAGGATTTCTCAATCATATCACAAGGACACTTGCTCAATTATGTTCATAGCAGCATTATTTGTAATAGTCAGAAACTGGAAACAACCTAGATGCCCCTCAACAGAAGAATCGATTTTAAAAATGTGGTACATAGTTGGGTGGCAGTGGCACACCCCTTTAATCACAGCACTCAGGAGGCAAAGCCAGGAGGATCACTGTGAGTATGAGGACAGCCTGCTTTACAGAGCAAGGTCCAGGACAGGCACAAAAACTACACGAAGAAGCCCTGTCTCAAAAAAACAAAACAAAACAAAATGTCATATAT
>CABHPR010131319.1:46787-77122 GCA_902168415.1 Peromyscus melanophrys
AAAAACAATGACATCATGAAATTTCTAGGCAAATGGATGGAACTAGAAAATATCATTCTGAGTGAGATAACCCAAACTCAGAAGGACCAACATGTTATGTACTCACTCATAAGTGGATACTAGATGTAAAGCAAAGGATAACCAAACTACAACCCACAGCTCCAGAAAAGCTAGCTAACAAGGAGGACCCTAAGAAGGACACATGGATCACCCTGGGAAGGGGAAATAGATTAGATCTCCAAGAATAAACTGGGAATGAGGAGTGGGCAATTGAGGTTATGGGATGGGGGATGAAACATAAGGGAATGGGATTGTGAAGCTGGAACAGGAATGGAGTGGAAGAGCAATGAAAGAGATTATCATGATAGAGGGAGACATCATGTGGATAGGGAGAAACCAGATGCTAGGGAAGCTCCCAGGAATCCGTAAGGATGAACCTAGCTTAGACTACTAGCAATAGTGGAGAGGGTGCCTGAACTGGCTTACCTCAGTAATCAGATGTGTGAATAGTCTAACTGTCATCATAGAGCCTTTCTCCAGTAACTGATGGAAGCAGTTGCAGACATCCACAGCCAAACACCAAGCTGAGTTCCAGGCATTCAGTCGAAGAGAGAGAAAAGGGATTCTATGAGCAAGGGACATCAAGATCATGATGAGGAAATCTACAGAGACAAACTGTTACTGGGAACTCATGAAATTTAGAGCAACACCTGTGGAGCCTCCACGGGATTGGACTAGGACCTCTTCATAAGTGAAACAGTTGTGTAGCTTGATCTACTTAATCGGCCCCCTTGCAAGAAGATCAGGATCCATCCCTGGTGAATGAGCTTGCTTTTTGGAGTCCACTACCTGTGGTGGGACACCTTTTACAGCCTTGAGACAGGGAGGAGGGGCCTGGACCTGCACCTACTGAATGTACCAGGCTCTCCTGAATCCCCATGTGAGGCTTTACCTTCTTTTTTTTGAGGCTTTACCTTCTTATAGGAAGAAATGGTGGATTGGTTGGGGGGAAGGCTGGAGGGATGGAAGGAGAGAAGAGGGGGACTGTGATTGGTATGTAAAATAAAAAAAAATCTTAATAAAAAAAGAAAAATGTTTGGCATTTTTTCTTCTATTTCTATTGTGTGGAACAATTTGAGGAGAATTGGTATCAGCTTTTCTTTGAATTTCTGGTAGAATTCTTCACTGAAACCATCTGGCCCTGGGATTTATTTTGTTGGGAGACTTTTAGTGACTGCTTCTATTTCCCTAGGGATTATAGATTTGCTTAAATTGTTTATCTGGTCTTGATTTAATTTTGGTATGTAGTACCTATCCAGAAAATTATTTATTTCTTTTAGATTTTCCAATTTTGTGGAGTACAAGTTTTGGAAGTATGAACTACTGATTCTCTGGATTTCCTCAGTGTCTGTTGTTATATCACCCTTTTCATTTTTGATTTTATTAATTTGGGAATTCTCTCTCTACATTTGGTTAGTTTGGATAAGTGTTTATCTGTCTTGTTGATTTTCTCAAAGAACCAACTCTTTGTTTCATTGATTCTTTGTATTGTTTTTTGTTTCTATTTTATTCACTTCAGCCCTGAGTTTGATATTTTCTGTCATCTATTTCTCCTGGGTGAGTTTGTTTCTTTTTTCTAGAGCTTTAAGGTATACTGTTAAGTTGTTAGTGTGATATTTCTCCAAATTTTCTATGTGGGCACTTAGTGTTACGAACATTCCTCTTAGCACTGCTTTCATAGTGTCCCATACATTTGGGTATGTAGTACATTCATTTTCACTGAATTCTAGGAAGTCTTTAATTTCTTTCTTTATTTCTTCCTTGACCCAGTGGTGATTCAGTTGAACATTGTTCAGTTCCCATTAATCTGTAGGCTTTCTGTAATTTGTATTGTTGTTGAATTCTAACTTTAAGTCATTGTGTTCTGATAAGATAAAGGGGGTTATTCCATTTTTTTTGTATTTGTTGAAGTTTCTTTGTGACCAAGTATGTGGTCAATTTCTGAGAACGTTCCATGAAGTGTTGAGAAGAAGGTATATTCTTTTGTGTTTGGGTGAAATGTTCTATAGAAGTCTGTTAAGTCCATTTGAGTCATAACATCTGTTAGTTACCTTATTTCTCTCTTAAGTTTCTGTCTGTCAGAACTCTCCATTGAGTAAACCATTTTCAACAAAATAATCCCAATTAAACACATATGTTTAGAAAACAAAATCTTTATAGTTAATATAGAATCTGGACAATGTAGTAATGGAGTACAAATTTCAAAGAAACTGCCTTATTTTCAAGAAAATTATCTTAATTGCCTTGATTGGAGCAAAATCATATTGACAAGAGTCCTAGAGAAAGGTGTAACTAACCAAGACCATTTCATGCTTGGCCTCAGTACTGAATCACTTCACCAATGTACAAATATTCAAATGAGAAACTACTTTTCTAAAATCTTCTGGAAAACTAGTATCTGGACACTAGATGTCTTGAACATGACGAGACATATGCTTCCCACATCTCACTGTGACTTTATACACTGTACTTCCCAGCACAAGTTCTCCTAACCTACCTTGGAGACTATGAACAGACTCAACAGTTTGTATCATTCTTTAAAAGCAGTGGCAATGTCACATTTTTCTATGTATCTTTATTTGTGATAGAGACCTAAATGTCAGAGAGAAGTATGACAGTATCAAGCAATGCTTTGAGGGGTTTCTTATAAACTTGATATGTCCTTTTTTCCCTTCATTTTAGAGTAATAGTATTTCTTCTTATGGGTAGTCTAGACCTGTCACTACAGACAATACCTGTTACTGGCTCTGCATCTGGGGCCCACTGTCTCTGATCCCAGAGCAGGGGATAAATATATGCAGAACCAATGGCACAGGCTCTGGTAGATTGTAAGCAATCTCATTTATTAAACAAGGGACTGAGGTTTTTATATGTGTACTTTTTGGCGGGCTCTGCTTCCAGCTGCCATGGTGTTTCCTGGTTGGCTCTGGGTCATATGTCAGCAGTGGTCATCTGGGGGTCTGGTTTCAGGGTCCTCTGGTTCAGGATACTACTGTGCATGTCAGAGATCTTTGTTTGCTTAAGGCATGGCCTAGTGCTTTTGGCTGTATCTGCCTCATATCACCCTTTTTATTTTATTTTGTGGCTACTAGTGGGAATTAGAGTTCTTTGCTCTAATCTTGTTGTCCCCTCCTCAGGGGTCCCCAAACATGGTGACTGTGCCTGACTTAAGTTGGCCTGTCTAACAGGTTCTTACCTGTCTCTGGCTACCAGCCCTCAGAGGGTAGTTCCCCTGGAAAGCATCTAGGGTGCAAGAGCATTAGACAGAGGCATCACAAATTTCTGTGAGCTAGGGTCTTATTACTTTCTTAGGGGGGTGATGATCATGGTGTTCCAGAACCATTAGCAGTTGCAGGGTCATTTTGTTGATGCGGCACTGCTGGGAAACATGCTATAGGAAACACTTAAGCAACATAATTATTAAGAGTATCATTCCCCCATCATTCCTCATGCTATAATTTTTGAAGGGTCTAGAATTGATTTTATGTGATCCCAGATTTGAGCAAAGAATGTTGGAGACATCTCCAGTGGTTTCACACACATGGAGTTCAGACTTAAGATTTTATTAGAGAGTTGTACTGAAAGGTTTAAGAACTCTTTACTCTACAATCCCAATATGATTTCCCTTAATTGACTCCTGGCTTTTGTTATATTCCAGACGTAATAAGGGGTTAAACAAAAGGAGGAAAATTGGGGAACACAGTTTCTTCTTTCCAGTCATCTTAATGTCTGGATTTCTTCATCTAATAAATCTAGTTGTTGCTGTAAATTGAGTATAGCTGACTGGAAATGGGAATTAATCAGCTGTTGAGTGCTTAATGCTTGGGCTGATTATTCTATGGCCATATTAAGTGTAGAGGTGGTGGCTCTCATTTGAACCAGGGAGGCTGTGACTGCTGAACCACCTGTCGCAGCAAACAGATTAGCAGCCATTATCACTGTCATGATTCCTAAGTCTCTTTTTATTCTGGTTTGTTTCATCAATTCCACTCTATGATATTGTGTCACATTATTTAGTAGTATCCAAATAAAAGCAGAAATATATACCAGTACTGCATGAAAGGGCCTCATCGGCAATCCAGCAGGCACTGAGCCAGCATATTGTCTTGATGCAATTCAACTCAGACTGTGAAGAATTGGTTAATATAAAGAAAAAGAGGGTCTTTCCACAGATGGGGATGCCTTTGAAGATAAAATTCTTTTGTTGTTAAATAGAAATGAAGGAATCAAATGATTCATTAGCTACAAAGGATCCATTAAAATAACCTCCTCCCCTGAAAAATAGGAATGCTCTTATGTCTAAGTAAGCATTGGATCATAGTGGCCAATTGCCAAACATAGGTCTAATAGCCAACACTGGAGAGCAGTGAGAGAAATTAAAGGGTCCCAGTGACAATTGCTCTTCAACTAATTTTCTCAATTCCAAATTGTGTTCTATAATTGGCCACTGGTCCACCCACACAGGCTTCTATGATGTCCAATTTAATGGTATGGGACTTACTCAGATATCGTTACTCTTCTCTTAGCCTGTTGACTTAGTATCATGAAGATACTAAAGTATATTGGTGGCACTTAGCAGAATCAATGTTGTAGAAGAATTTTTTCTCTAATACTAGGACCTTTAAATTAGCATAATTTGCAGTATCAAGAAGTGTGTCTTTCTATGTATGTGCTTAATTTTTATAATTAATACAGTAAGCAGCTTATAGAAAACACAAAATTTGAGTTTTTAAAAGATATAGGGAATCATTGTTTTATAATGTCTTA
The DNA here is from genome assembly GCA_902168415.1 of Peromyscus melanophrys. Lineage (NCBI taxonomy): Eukaryota > Metazoa > Chordata > Mammalia > Rodentia > Cricetidae > Peromyscus > Peromyscus melanophrys. The sequence continues at coordinate 51,615 of CABHPR010131319.1, forward strand.
CAATTACACAATATAATATATATGTATGTGTATATATGCATATATATATGTATAATATGAAGTTATACCACTTGAGATGATAATACTCCCCTACAAGTGCCATAGAACATCTAATAAAAACAATGGAACCAAATATGAGAAATCTCCTTTTGAGTAGTTTGTCACAGGAGTCCAATAGACATCCCAAACAATATAGCCATTTCTGTTTCCCCTGGTTGCCTCCCATAAGTTGAAGTTAAGCCTACATTGTTGAAGACACTAGTCTCTTTAGACACAGAACTCTGAAAATTCCAGATGTATCTGACCTCAAAGCCTCTTCCTATGGACTAAATTTCCTAGTATCAGAAGGTGCTATGTAAGCTGCAAGAAAGAAACACACAGTCCTACCCTACTGTGATACCTAAGAACCATAACAACAACCAGCAAGAAAGATAGCCCTAAGTGTACAACAGTAGAACTTATATCATGGTGGTAACCAATCGCTGTTTAATTAGAATCAAGGCCTCTTTACAGGAGGAAATTCATATCTGATACTATAAATCTAGCCAATAGTCTATGGTTATTGGGATCATGGATCTTAGAGGAGAACCTACTACTGACACTTTCCTAAACCAGTATAATTCTTAGTTGTAGTGTTAATATTTTATCCTTATATCCACAAATAGATCTAACCTCTCATCAAAGAATGTAGCTAGAGTTTTTCTGGTCTTGCCTGGCCCACAGTCCGGACAAATCTCTCTAACCCACCAGTCCCACAGCAGCTCAGACCCAACCAAGTAAAAACACAGACTTATATTGCTTACAAACTGTATGGCCATGGCAGGCTTCTTGCTAACTGTTCTTATATCTTAAATTAACCCATTTCTATTAATCTATACCTTGCCACGTGGCTTGTGGCTTACCAGCATCTTCACATGCTGCTTGTCATGGTGGAGGCTGGCAGTCTCTCTCCTCTGCTTTCCACTTGCCAGAATTCTCTCAGTTCTCCTCTCTGTTAGTCCCGTCTGTACTTCCTGCCCGGCCACTGGCGAATCAGTGTTTTATTTATTGACCAATCAGAGCAATTTGACATACAGATCATCCCACAGTACTTCCCCTTTTCTTTCTTTCTTTCTTTTTTTTTTAAAGGGAGGTTTTAACTTTTACACATCTCCAAAGTCAGCTTGTTGTATTTGGGAATTTGGGCGTGGCTTCTCTCACTATTTCCTGCTGGAGGGGGGCGCTGGATCTTATGGGGACACAAAGAAAATTTTAGGATTATGGAGTAGTCCATGAGGGTGTATCATCTGAGCCAGTTGCCTTGAAATGGTTCTGGATGTTGGATCATCTGGGCCATGGTGTCATCGGAGACCTTTCAGATGGTCTTGGCTGGTCAAACTTGATGTATCTTAATCGGGAACAAACCCATAGTCTCTGGATTTCTGTGGAAACAAAATCAGAGCCTCCTTTCCAAAGCAACATATCCTTACATCCAAATTTTGAAGTCAAGGTATCTTTAAAATATACATATTGGTTTAACTCAGCTTCCTTTACAATCAAATATCTCTCTGCAGTTAAGAATCCCAAAGACAACACAATCCAGATTCTCTGTGTGATATCCATCTTTATGTGGCTTATATTTTATACTACCTTTACTGTCTCTTTAAAGACTTTATTTTTAAAAACTATCTCTTTCTTTGTATAACTGTATATATTCCTTTTTCTCTCTCTTTCAAGCCTACGTGCATTTTTACACACATTGTAAAGCATTTAAAGTCTTGTTCCATCTGAATCTGTCTTATTGTGAATCAATTGTTTTAAACTTCAGCATTTCTAAGACTGAAACAGCGCTGTGGCTGCTGGCTCTGCCCACTTCAGCTTTTCAACATGGCAGTGATACGTTTACCTCCAGCTCTGGGAGCCTTCATGGGTCTATGCTTTTATCAAAGCAGCGTGTAGCCCAGAAACCTCTTTTTTTTTGTTTTGTACTAGCGAAGGCTAAATCCACGTCACAGCTTAATGTGCCACTTGCAGACGCCTTATTCCTGCCATACTGCAGGTCAAACACACACGCCAGGAACCCGCCATATAGTAGCTCAAGCCTGCAGGCTGCTGCGAACTTGAGAAAGACAACTAGGAAGCTGTTTTAGCTCCGTTTTAGAATCTTCTTTTTACGCTTTCTCAGGTCTTAAGTGGAAATTCCTGCCCCATGTTCTGGCGCCATTTGTAGCTAGAGTTTTTCTGGTCCTGCCTGTCCCACAGTCAGGACAAATCTCTCTAACCCACCAGTCCCACAGCAGCTCAGACCCAACCAAGTAAAAACACAGACTTATATTGCTTACAAACTGTATGGCCATGGCAGGCTTCTTGCTAACTGTTCTTATATCTTAAATTAACCCATTTCTATTAATCTATACCTTGCCATATGGCTTGTGGCTTACCGGCATCTTCACATGCTGCTTGTCATGGTGGAGGCTGGCAGTCTCTCTCCTCTGCTTTCTACTTCCCAGAATTCTCTCAGTTCTCCTCTCTGTTAGTCCCACCTATACTTCCTGCCCGACCACTGGCTAATCAGTGTTTTATTTATTGACCAATCAGAGCAATTTGACATACAGATCATCCCACAGTAAAAGAAGCTTCTTTTTCTAGGAAGAGAAATTACAGCTAGTTAAAACTAGTCAAAATGTAGAGAAGAACTGATGATGGAATGCCTGGCTACAACTGATACATATGCAACACAATTCCTGTGCTCAAGACTCAGAGAACATTACAGAAGAGGGGGAAGAGTGACTGACTGTAAAGACCACAAGATTGAGAAGTCTGCTATGAGATTGTTCCTTCTTATTATGACAGGGAAGGATCACCCAAGAAATCTCAGCAACATGGTTGCCTAAAACAAGACCAGAACAATTCCAATGAGAGTTGACAATACAACTAGATGAGGAAAATATAATGGAAACATATGAGTAGGTGAAGAGCTGCACACAATTAGCACCTACTGAGAAAATGACAATTAGTCTTCCCAAGGGATGAGAATCCTCATCAGTTAGCCAATATTGAGTGGTCAGTCCTAAAGGGAATTCATCAGGTTATAGTTCTGTGCCTACTTTTATGTATATATGTAACTGTAGTTAAAGAAGAGGAGGCAATAAATTTGGGGGCAAATAGAGAAAGGAGGAGATTGAAAGAGTGTAAGGGAGGAGATGAAATTTGAAATGATATAATTAAACTTTAATAAATAAAATACAAATATATGATTTTCTATCTGATTATATGGAGCTGAAACTTCAGCTCCTATTTACTTTCACATTTATATTTATTCTTTGAACATTTCATATATTTTATACAATGTATTTTGTCCAATTTGTACTGCTGTAATGAAATACTACAAAGTGAGTAATTAGTAAATAAATACAATTTATTTCTTATATTTGTCAATGTTGGAGTCTTAGATCATAACATGCTAGTAGACTTGGTATCTGTGTAGAGTTGTGTATCTGCATCTTCTAAATATGATGAACACGATATCCTCACATGACAGTATGTCTGGAGGACAAAATTTCCTGATAATTTCCCTTGATCCCTTTTTTGAGGTCTCTAATATCTTCCTAAAGAAAACATCATAGTATTGTAACATTATGGTGTGGTGATATTTGATCTGTGTACCCCAATAAAGCTTATCTGAGGATCAGAGCAAAAAGCCACCCATTATAGTAAACATAGAAGTCAGACAATGGTAGCACATGCCTTTAATCCTAGCCTTTAGGAGGCAGAGATCCATCCAGATCTCTGCGAGTTCAAGGCCACATTGGGAACAGAGCCAGGTGTAGTGGCACACACCTTCAATCCCAGCACTAACCATAAAGGTCTGGAGGTCTGTACAGATAGACAAGAAGTCATGTAGCTGGGCAGAGAAAGTGAGATGGCAGGGACAGAAAGGCTTATAGGCATGGGTATACAGGAAGTTCATCTCTCTGGAAGCTGAGGATTGGTATGGTAAGATTGGCTGTGGCTTGTCCTATTCCTCTGATCTCTCAGTTTTCACCCCAGTATCTGGCTCTGTTTTTTTTTTTTTTATTAATAAGACTGTTTAGCAATTCATCTTATATTAGGGTTACAGTGCTAGCATGAAATTTGGAGAGAATATTAACATCAAAATGATATTAATATCCACACTTGTAACTCTAGCCATGGGGAACTCAACATCATAGAAGGGAAGTTGATTCAAAGCATATGGAGCCTTCTAGTGAATCTTGCCTGAATGATATTATGCTTCACTGGTATTTGAGGCTTCAGAAGGCTATTCCATCTTCTACAAGGCAACTGTTTCTAGATGATGATATAGTAAGAACAATGAATTTCTATGAGCATAATCCCATTTCCATATACCTATATCTATGAAGAAAATCCCTTTGTCATAAGAATTATTTTGTAAGTGCACAGAAGGTAGTTCTGGCAGAAGTACCATGTTCAGAAAAATGATGTATATATCCAGAATAAGTATATTTTCTACTAATGAAAGAACACAGCTCTTTCTATGACAAAAGAAATCCAATACAGTAAATGTATCACCTGGCTGATCAGTGTACAGAATGAATCCATATTGGTGTGTTAGTTTGAACACTTGGCGTTTCACAATAAGCCACATCAACCTCTGTAAATGATTGTCTGTGTTACTGGGTCCATACATAACCTTCGGTTCTCTACTGTGGCCTCTTTTCTCATGAGTCTATTAGGTAATGACAACAATGACTCTAAAAGAAGCTGTCTGTTTTCTACAAAAGCATTCAAGCAACATCTGTTTGATTATTGAAATACTCTTTCAATTAAATTATCCTTTGAAACATATCTGTGACAGAAATATCTTCCCATTTTTGACCATCCAGAGAGCAAATTGATATACCTCTTTCTCAAAGTTTTTTGCTGCAATTTTTGAGTAATTTCTCTTCCAAGTCCCAATCCATGTAAACCACTTTGCATAGCCAATGAAGTACATAATTAATTACAATCTTGCCATTCTTCCTAAGAAAAATAACCATATATGCCACCCATGTGTCTATAAGGAAGCTTTTCTGCAACACTGTGTTTCTAAGGAAGGCTGTACACCCTAGTTAGTGCTTACATGTAATTTAGAGACATCTGTAGTCAATGCTATCGTAAAGAATTTTAGCAAACTGTTCATGTGGCTATAGGCACAGATGGAAGGAAACAATGTAGTATCACAGGAATGGAGATTATGACAATTTGTGTCACTTCTTTATGTAACTCTAAGAATCAATAAAGTATTTTTCTTCCATTTGATGATGGAGTCTTGCAATGCTTTCATACCTTTGTGGCTCTGTGGGTCAGATAGCTTTCAGTTTGTAAAAGATAGCTTCATTTATAAAGTAAGTAATTTAGAGAAGTATGAACCTATACTCAGATGCTACCAAAAATTCATAACAAATCAATATTTTTTTTAAAAAAGAAAGTAATCATTTGGGTATAATCACAGGTACTTTCACCAAAGTCTTTACTCTGTGGACAATAATTCATGAAAATTCCTGCAATATATAAAGATGTTAACTCCTGTATAACCCTACTCACAATTTTATTTTTCTGTGGTACTATTGCTATGAATACTATGCATATGCTCTCAAAATGGAAATTTTAGTTTTAATAAAATATCTTTTTATCACACTATGTATTTGAATTGTCATATAGGAGAATTTCCTTACACTAATAAAACTCCTTTGAACAATTCTTTGTTCAGTTCTTTTGTTTTCATTTTGGTGCCTAGAAAATTAACACATACTATGCAATCGTTACTAACTACCTAATTGCACTGAACTTCAGTTAAATAAGCATGATGGGGGACATAGATGACAGCAAATCACAAACTCACAAAAATTACTTTATTGTGAATAATTTATGATTATGTGCAAATTGTAATAATGAAAATATCAACCATAACAATAGCCTTCTATAATTGAATTGCTAAAATTAGCCACGTGTGGAATTAAAGTTTTGTTCTCATTTCATTTACACAACAATTATGAAGCACGCTAACATTTTCACATTTTTGTTTTGTTTTGGGGATCAAGGCCATCTGAATGTGAGATTTATTCAGCATGCATTTTATAATTACTAATATTACTTTCAATAATTTTTCTCATTTCTGTGCATAAGTACATAGATTTTTTTTAATTAGTAGAAAAAGTAATGAGCAAATTGTTTATCTAAATTTAATTCAGGCAATATGTTTCATCTGAGCTTTCTAGAATCAACTGGTAAAATATGCAAATTCATTCATTTTTTAAAGTAAAAATATTGTTGGTATGCATTTCAATCTTTTTTAGAAAAAAGTACGCCTAAACTATTAGTAATATATAGGTAAGGTCTATTTCATTTCTACTATTCAGTAAGAAGTCAGCACATAAGCATATTTGTTAGAGAAATTAATGATTGTATGGTTTTTTTTAAATAATACACTTCCAAGTTATTTCTCCCTAACATCTGATAAACATGATTTCTTCCAGTTCCGATATTCCTGATGTTAATTTTAACATTTGCAGTATTTTATACTATTGCAAATAATATTTCCTCCAGTTTCACATTCCTCTAATCTTTTTTACACATACATGTATAAAAATGATCTTATGATAAAAGTTCCTCTGAAGAAAACTAAATAATTCTGGAAAAATGCAAACCAGTGACAGTGTCCTGAACTTTTTCTGATATGACTTCAATCAATGTTTAATAGAGCCCTATTTGCCATTCTGTTAAATATATAATGAATTTTAAATCTTAGAAATATTCTGCATGCTTTTTTCTTATTCCTTGAAATTCTGTCTTTTCTCCCCTCTCCCTTTTCCTTCCCTCCTTTTCCCCCTCCCCGTTCCCTAAGACCAAGAAGGCACTGAATAAGGCAGCGTACATTTTATGTTCCAATCTCTACATCTGCATATTATAGTCATAAGTATGGTGATACATGTAGCATGAATCTTAGATGGTCTTATTAATAAAATCAAACCTGAGCCGGGTATTGGGGTGAACACTGGAAGGTCAGAGAGACAGAATAAGCCACAGCTATCTCACCTCGCTGGATCCTCAGCTGGTCTTGTTTCCTCAGACTGGAGGCCTCTGAGTCCTCATCCAGAATGGGTCTCAGCTGAACTGCTGCTAGAAGCCTGAAAGCTTAACCAGGCCAAATGCCTCTCCAGGGCAAATGCCTCTAGTTTCTGGTCCTCATGCCTTATATACCTTTCTGCTTTCTACCACCACTTCCTGGGATTAAAGCTCGCTTTCTGGGATTAAAGGCGTGGGTCACCATGCTTGGGTGTATCCTTGAACACATGATTTTCTGCCTCTCGAATGCTAGGATTAAAGGCATGTGCTACCACTGCCTAACCTCTGTTTCATATTGTGGCTGTTCCGTCTCTGACCCCAGATAAGTTTATTAAGGTACACAATATTTTCGGAAACACAATACCACCACAGATACATAACAAGTACATGATGGATAAAGGTCTATTATTACTAACAAAGTAAACAATTCTCACAATCAGGAGTTAGGCAAATGTTATAAAGTGATAATCATTATAGTAATGACACCAACATATGATTGCTCACTGAAAGGACTTGATAAGCTGCTTTAATAATATTTTAATAGTATTTTTATTTTATAATTAAATTAATTTCACATATCAGCCACGGATTCCCCCGTCCTCCCTCCTCCCACCCCAACCCTCCTCCCTAATCCATCCCCACTCCCACCTCCTCCAAGGCAAGGTCTCCCCTAGGGAGTCAGGCCAGTCTGGCAGACTCAGCCAAGACAGGGACCAGTCCCCTCCTCCCTACACCAAGTCCATGCACCAAGGACAGGTCCTGGCTCCACTGCCTGGGGGCCTCCCAAACAGTTCAAGTTAATCAACTGTCTCACTTATCCAGAGGGTCTGGTCCAGTTCAGAATCCTACAGCTTTTAGAACTTGGAATCATCAGCTGAAAGTAATAGGAGCAATTCATTTATGTTTGATTTTAAGATCATATGAAAACTGTTGCAATAGAATATTTTTAAATGGATATATTCCTAAGCATGTTGTAATACTTTTTTGTGTTCTGACAAATAAAGCTTGCTGGAATATCAGAGGGTGGAGCTATCCACTAGTTAACCATAGAAGTCTGAAGGTCTGTACAGACAGGAGACAAGAAATGATATGGATGGACAGAGAGAGGAAATCATAAGGCAAGACAGGATCTTGGCCCTTTTATGTCTGAGGAGTCAGAGAGGTAAGAGGTGACTGTGGCTGCTCATTTGTTTCTCTGATTTTTCAGCTTTTATCCCAATATCTGACTCTGGGTTTTTATTATTACGACTAATTAGGATTGTGCTTCATCTGGCATCTAACTTTTGGGGTATGAATTCATGAAAAAGTCACTTGTCCATGGCTTTGTAGTCACTGGAACACACTGGAGCTGCACACAAGGCTCATGCTAGAGTTACCACCCTGCTGGCTAGGTTTTCTTTCTTCTCACCAAGACCTCTGAGCCAGTTTGGGATTTTTTTTTCAGTTGCAGCCTCACTGCAGCAAACTCCACAGGTTCTTAGCTTCCAAATGCTGCAGGAGTTAGCTCCTCACCACCCTCCAGCTCTGCCTTTAGGAAGTACCAGTCACAAGTGCTTCTTCCTCACAATCCCCTGTGTATGTGTTAGAAACAACATGTTCTCTCTCCCAGTGGGTTGTGGGTTGTCTTTGGACCGCCTCCTTGGGCTGCTGCAAAACTAAGTAGTTTCCTTGAAAACCTGCTCAGGCTTCTATTGTTCTATAAAGTAGCAATCAACCATCTTCACATCTTCACTGTCATCATCAGCACATTTGGTGAGACAATTGGGATTTCTAAAAGAGGGGAATTAGTTAAAAAAAAAACAGAGGGAGAAATTTTCCAAGTTAAAAAATGGGAAACACTATTACATTGAAAGAGTTAGGTCCCTTTATCATTACATAATGGATGGTTTAAAAATGGAACAATTAAATGAGATGACAATTAGATGGAATTTATGATATGTCAATTATAAATATTATCAATTTGATCATTCTTGTTTAATCCCTAAAAGAGTTGGTTAATATGAGTGACAGATTCAGATGAAATGAACCTCTAAATGGTTTACATTGTATGGAAAAATGTACATGGGCTTGGAAGAGAGAGGAATTGAGGATAGACAGTTATATAAAGAAATAAATAGTTTTAAAAAGTAAAGTCTTTAAAGAGACTATAAAAATCATATAATAAGCCATGTAAAGATCGAAATCACACAGAAAGTCTGGATTATATTTACACACACACACACACACACACACACACACACACACACACACACACACATTCCTGACTTCAAAATTTATGTCTAATGATATGTTGCTTTGGAAAAGACTTTCTGCTTTTCTTTCCACAGAAGATGAAAACTTATGGATTGTTTCCAGTCTAAAATGGTTCAATCAGCCAAGACCCTCTGATAGGGCTCTAGTGAAACTGTGTCTCAGATGATTCAACATCCAAAATCAGCCTCAAAGCAACTAGCTGAGATGATCCATCCTCACAGACTGCTACAGCCAAGATGTAACTATAGTTCTTAATTTTCTCAGGATCCCCATAAGATTACCAATGCCCTCAATCAGCAGGAAGTAGTATGAGAAGGTATACCCAAATTCCCAAAATATTGTTTATAAATGTTTATTTTTATTTAAAGGGGGTTTATTATAAATGCAATCTCTTTCTAAAGAAGTGAAGGGGATGTTATAGGTATAATAGAATGAAAGAGTAGATCATTGAATCTACTTTTAAAGAGCAACAACTTGTTTAAAATGTTTTACATCACTATAGAATTTAGTTTATTACAAATTTAGTTAATTTTGCCATAATGTATATATATATATTTTTTCACTCTTGTTTAAGGTATTCTGTTTATGTACCTCATTTAAAATGGTAGTATATAATTAAGAAATATAGATTAGCAGTCATCTAGGATAATCAAACTTGTTAGTTAATTTTTTGCATATATAAAGGTATATTTCAATTAGGTAGTTAATCTTCAAACATTTCAAAGACTTACAGAATATGCCATTCAAAATGTTTTAAAAACTTAGACTTTCTGGACAGTGAGACATGTTTATATACAAATTGCTAAACAGTCTTATTAAATAAAAAACACAGGGCCAGATATAGGGGTGAAAACTTGAGAGATCAGGGAAACAAGAAAAGCCACAAACTAGCCTCACATCACCAACACCTCAGTCTCCACAAAGATCTACTTCCTATATACCCTTGCCTATATGCCTTTCTGTTCTGTTCTATCATTGTATTTCTCAGCCAAGCTATATCACTTCCTTTTCCTGACCAACTCTGTCAATTCCTATCTGTCTGTACAGACATCCAGACCCCTATGATTGTTGCTGGGATTAAAGGCATGTGTCTCCATCCTTTGCTCTGTTCTCAGTGTGACTTTGAACTTACAGAGATCCAGGTAGATCCTTGTCTCCAAAGTGATAGAATTAAAGGCATGTGCTACCATTGCCTGACTTCCATGTTTATTTATAGTGGCTGGCTTTATCCTCTGATCCTCAGATAAATTTTACTGGGGGGCACAGTACCTTGGGGGACACAATATAACACCATACATGTCTGGTCATGGCAGCATGGATTTACTTCAAAGAGGAAGATGGGTATCAAAGACATTCCATAAGAAATTTATCTTCTTGGCACAAATGGCCTGCTGGGGAAATAACTGCTCTTGTTTGGACTGCTTGACACTATGTCATATGGACTAGATATACAGGACCCATGGAAAAATCACTATTAAATTTTATCAAACAAGGCAATATGGTCCTTCAGTTTTCTGGTTCGCAGAGGAGACTGCCAGATTTTCTACAGGACACAGGGAGAAGCAACTGAAAAACTCTAGGCCTATAGGCTGAGGAAGGATGGCCCAATATTGCTGAGGAACTTTGGGTGACTGTCTAGGCAGCCAGCTGTCTCTGCCATTCTAGATTTTTGAAAGTGGCTTACAAAACACTTCCTGTTTATGTAGATAATAGTATATCCTTCTGTTGTATTTGATGTAGTTGAAGACTAAACAGTTATACTTTTCCTTGGTTATGATTAAAAGATAAATTACATATTGTAGAAAAATACATTAATACCAACAGAATAGCATACAATTCTGATTTTTGAACTGAATTATAAGGACTTTGAACCACTTTACTTAAATTTTCTGATTTGTAAACTGCCTTTCCTTCTTTGTTTGCATCTGTATAAAATGTGTGAACTCCAGATATGGGTTTTTCCCATACAGTTCAAGGCAAGATCCAAACAGCTCTCTTTATAAGATCAATTCTATCACTTTTGGGATATTTGCTGTTAATTTCTCCCAAAAAATTACTGCAAGTTCTTTGCCAAGGTTCACTTTCTGTCCATAATTTTTCAATGTCCTCCTTAGTTAAAGGTATGACAATTTCTGCTGGGTCTATTCCTGCTAATCGACAAAGTCTCAATTTTCCTTTCCAAATCAAGTCAGAGATTTTTTCCACACAAGTTTTTAATTTTTTATTCGGTTTATTTGGTAAAATTTGGTATTTGGTAAAAATATCCATTCAAATATAATATCTTCCCTCTGCATTAATATTCCTGTAGGAGAATACCTAGAAGGTAAAATAACCAAAATGCAATCCTGCTTTGGATCAATATGATCCCTTCATGTACTTTCTTTTCTACCAAGGCCAATTCTTTCTCAGCTTCAGGTGATAATTCTCTTGGACTATTTAAGTCCTTGTCACCTTCTAAGGTTTTAAACAAATTATTCAGTTCATCATTTCTTACCCCAACAACAGTTCGTAGATGAGAAATGTCTCCAAATAATCTTTGAAAGTCATTAAGAGTCTGTAATCGATCTCTCCTAATTTGCACCTTTTGGGGTCTAATTTTTTGTAGCTCTATTTTATATCCTAAATGATTAATAGAATCTCCTCTTTGTATCTTTTCTGGAGCAATTTGTAATCCCCAGCAAGGCAAAATATTCTTTACTTCTTCAAACATTCTTTCTAAAGTATCTGCATTTGAGTCAGCTAATAAAATATCATCCATATAATGATAAATTTTAGATTTAGGAAATTTTTTACGTACCACTTCCAATGGCTGTTGTACAAAATATTGACACAGAGTTGGGCTATTCAACATTCCCTGTGGGAGGACCCTCCATTTAAATCTTTTAACCGGTTGACAATTATTATAAGAAGGCACTGTGGAAGCAAATCTTTCTCTGTCTTTTTCTTGTAAAGTTATTGAAAAGAAACAGTCTTTTAAATCAATAACTATGAGAGGTCATCCTTTTGGTAACAGAGTAGGCAAAGGAATTCCAAATTGTAGAGAGCCCATTAGCTGAATTACTTTGTTAATTGGTCTAAGGTCTGTTACCATTCTCCATTTACCAGATTTCTTTTTGATAACAAATACAGGAGAATTCCAAGGGCTAGTTGATTCTTCAATATGCTGAGCATTTAACTGCTCTTCTACCAGCTCTTCTAAAGCCTGGAGTTTCTCTGTTGTTAAAGGCCATTGCTGAACCCATACAGGCTTGTCAACCATTTTAAAGGTATAGCTGTTGGTGTCTTTGGGAGATCATCAGTTGTTTTGCCTTGTTCTTGTATAATATGGATGGCTGGTGACCACTCAGAATAATACCTTCTAATATTTCTCTCAGAAACATGTGCTAGTTTATGATTTGTTTCTGAGATTGGAGGGATGTTAATCTGAGTATTCCATTGTTACAACAGGTCTCGACCCCACAGGTTCATAGCTATGTTAGCCACATATGGCTTAATTTACCTCTCTGTCCTTCTGGACCTATACATTTGAGCCATCTTGCACTCTGTTTTACTTGAGATAATATCCCAATTCCTAACAGTTGAACATTTACCTCCTGAAGAGGCCAAGTTGGATGTCAAAATTCTGGTGCAATTATGCTAACGTCCACACCTGTGTCTGCCAGACCAGACAACAAAACACCTTTTATTTTTATTGTTAATTTTGGTCTTTGTTCATTAATAGAAGTTTGCCAAAATTTTTCTTTATGTTTTTTCCTGAATTTCCTATTTTCTCTGTTTCATCATCCTGACCAGAATGATTTATTTCAATAGGCATTTGGTTATTTAATTCCTCTGAGCATGGGTTTTCTCTATGACTGCAGGAAAGGTTTGAACTGGATTTTCTGTGGGAGCCTGCCTGAGGCCCCTCTGCGTGTTTCCCAAAGGCTGAGGAGAAGGATTACCTTGGCTGTCCCTTTTTGATTTTCTCTCATTGGTTCAGTGTTTTCCCTTGCCACACCTTCTGCATACTCCAGAAGAAAGGGGCATTCTGTTGCCATTGTTCCTTGAAGAACCATTATTTCTAGGAATGACTTGTTTACATTCTGTTTTTAAATGTCCTTGTTTTCCACATCCAAAACATCTAACATTCCTCAAACCTTTTGAAATTGCTTCTCCTACCCACATATCATCATGGTCATGAGCTTCAACATTAACCGTGTCTCTAATCCAGTCTTCCAAGGGTGCAAATCTTGCCTTTAATAGCCTGATTATTCTTTTACATGCTGCATTTGTGTTCTCAAAGGCCAAAGATTCGATTATTATCTGATTAGCTTCTGAATTGGGGACCATTCTCTTTACTGCTGAAGTCAGTCTTTGTAGGAAATCTGTGAAAGATTCTTTTGGGCCCTCTATAAACTTTGTAAATGACTCAGTTTTTTTCCTGGTTCCTCAACTCTGTCCCATGCATTCAAGGCTGCCGTTTGACATATAATTAGGGTTTGGACATCATGTAAACATTGTGTTTGTATTGAAGCATATTGGCCTCCTCCAATAAGCTGATCCTGGCAGACTTGTATTCCTTTATCCCTCCATTGTTTTTCTATATTTTTAGCCTCATCTTTGTACCTCATTTTCCACTGGAGGTTTTGTCCTGGTTCAAGAACAGCCTGTGCCAGCTCTCACCAGTCCTGTGGTAAAATCCTATTACAAGCTGACCAGGTGTTTAACATTTACCTTACATATAGGGAATGCATGCCATAAGATGCTATTGCTTCCTCAAATCTTTGTAAGTCTAACATTTCAATTGGAATCCAAGTATTTTGTCCATTCTCTTCACCAGGTAGCTGCTGTACGGCTACCGGATAAATTAAGGGTGACTGTGTGAATACAGGGCTTCTTTCTTTAACCTTATGATTCAATTTTGAAACAACTTCACTGTTAATTTCTTCTGTCTGAATTTTTACAGGTTTAACAAGTTTTTCTAAAACTGTCATCCTGGCACTTAAATTGACTATCTTTTTAAATAGTAAAATGAGGATAAGCATAGTAATAAACTGCATAATTCGATCAACATTAATCTTCTCATATAGTTGTTCCATTGTCAGAGTGCCTAAAATTTCAAACAAAGCCCAATTTTCTTCCAAGGTACACAGAAAACCCATTTTTTTAATGTGTAAAAAAATTTTCTCTTTTAAATAGTTTCCTTTAAAATATCTGATATGTTAATTGACTTATCAAGTCTGCATAGAACATTAGAAATCCAAGGGAATTTCATAACAGCCACCTAGTGTCCAAGGTTTGAATCCAGAGAGTAGCTCCAGCTGCAGCTAAGTGCTTGTGGCTAAGTTCAGTCCATCCTGAGGCCAAGCCGACCTGGCCCCAGCTAGGGAGCCAAGCTGCCCAGGCAGGAAACCAGACCTGCTGCCAAGCCAAGCCAAGCGGTTTTTAATGGATTTTTGTCACATTGGGCGCCAATTGTAGAAGTAACCAACTGTCTTATTAAATAAGAAACACAGAGCCAATTCAGAGAAGAAAGCCAAGAGGTCAGAGCGATAGCTAAGAGCTCAGATTAAAAACCTTACCCTTCCTGCTGCTGCTGTCCTACCTCTCCGCAAGAGACCTCTCCGAAAGAGAGCTACTTCCTGTGTGTTTTGCTTTATAAAGACTTCCTGTTCTGCCTTCTCATTGGTTGTAAACCCAACCACATGACCGTCTCATCACTGCCTGTCTGTAGGTCACTCCAGGTCTTCTATGGTTGGTATTGAGATTAAAGGCATGTGTCTCCAATGGTGGCTGTATCCTTTAACACAGAGAGATCTACCTAGTTCTGCCTACCAAGTGCTGGGATTAAAGAGGTGCACCACCACTGCCCTGGCTTTTGCTATGGCTTGCTAATAGCTCTGACCCCCAGGCAACTTTATTTATCAACATACAAATAAAATCACATTTAAGTACAAATAAAATATCACTATAACATATGAAACCTTATACTCAAAAATATAAGATAGAATAGTATGTTCAATTTTGTAAAATACAAATACAATAGGTATTGTAGCTTTAATTCTTGCTTCATAACTGTTTGTTATATACAATTTTTTCTATGTTAAAGTTAAAACCTTTCTTTTTGATTAGATAGAATAGGGGAAGAGCTGTGGGATGTCTTTCTGTATGCTGTAAATATGTGTTGCTCCTATTGGCTAATATATAAAGCTGCATTGGTCTATGGCAAGGCAGGTTAGAGGTAGGCAGGATATCCAAGCAGAGACAGGAAGAAGAAAGGAGAGGTAGAGGAGGTGCCAGTCTGCCACCAAAGGAGCAAAAAGATGCCAGCAGACTGGTAATTTCACAGCCACATGGCAACATATAGATTAATAGGAGTTGTTTAAATTAAGATGAAAGAGCTAGCTAGCCTGAAGCGGAAGCCCTAGGCCATGCAGTTTGCAATTAATGTTAAGCCTCTCAATGATTATTTTATAAGTAGCCATGAGACCATGGGGCTAGGTGGGACTGGAGGACCATGGGTCTGTGGGTGTGGGTGGGACAGGAGAAACTTCTGGCTACAGATATGCATTCACCTTTTGTGAAGCAGATGTTAAACTCATGGTAAGCTTATAATAGAATTATCCCACAAGACAGAAGAGAATTGATTAGAGCAGTATTGGATCCTTGACCTCAATTACAGTGGAGGAACTGGTGGAAAGATGAGGTTAGGACCATTGAACAATGAAGTAGGGATTGAGGAATTTAAATTTCCCAATTCCAACTTCATGGAACATGTGATTATGCTAATGTACAAAGACCATCTCTATTTGATGACCACACTACTGTGGAGTGCTGTGGCATGGGTATGTGGGTTCATGTGGATCCGTGAAAAGAAGTTTCAGAGGCACCTCAAGAATGAATTTAGCCTTTTGTGGCTGCAGGGGGTTCCAGCCTCTAAGGACTGAAACACTATCCCTTTGCTCAGAGTATTTTTATTTTCTCTCTATTTCCAGTTTAGCCAGTTAATTTCCATATATTCAAAACAACCTGAAAGGAGCTCCCAAAGATACAATGCCAAGTACAAATTCCTCGATTTCTCAGCTACCATGGTTTTCTGGGGTTCCTGAATCAAGTTATGCATAGGCATTGTATCCTTAGGAGACTCTCAGACAAGATTTTTAAAAGTAAACACAAAAGTCAGGTAATGGTGGCACACATCCTCAATCCTATCACTTGGCAGGCAGGGATCTGTCTGGATCTCTGTGAGTTCAAGGCCCCACTGGAAACAGACGCAAGTATGGTGGCACATGCTTTAAATTACAAAACTAGTTAACAATGGATGTCTGGAGGTCTGGACAGACAGGAAGTGACAAGCTGGGCAGGAAGAGGAAGTGATGCAGCTAAACAGAGAGAGTAAATCAGATGGCAGAACAGCAAGGCATATAGGCATATATAGACACGAAGTAGGTTGCATTTGGAAGCTGAGGTATTAGTTTGTGGCTGTTCCTATTCCTCTGATCTCTCTCAGGCTTTAACCCCTATATCTAGCTACACCTTTTTTACTTAATAAGACCATTTAGAAATTTGTCTACTATTGGCGCCCAACAATTGTGGCAAGAATTCATGGAAAAGCTACTTGTAGTGGATAGCCGTGCCAGCTTTGGTCTGGAAGTTCCAACCCCCATTGTGGCTTCCGTAACTTATCACGCCTACAAGGCGGGGCTAAGAGAGTGCTGCGTGTCCCAATCTCAGGTCTTCAGGCCCTCCCTTGGCCCCGCCTTGTAGGTGTGATAAGTTACCGAAGCTGCAATAGGGGTTGGAACTTCCAGACCAAAGCTGGCATGGCTACCCACTACAGTTTAAATAATGTAAGCATCTGTGTGTTTATTTTATAAGTGGGTTCTGGGACTGGCGGGACTTGGGAGCTGGAGGGACTTGAGAGCTGGAGAGAAATTCTCAAGCAACAAATGGAGCCCAACGGCTTGAATTTCCACCTTAAACCTGACAATTTTTAATAATCAATTCTAAGCAGAGCCAAAACCAGGTTCCTGCTTCATGTCTCATACGGACAGCTAGACGCCGCAAAATGCATGTTTGAACTACTGGCGGGTTCCTGGCATGTGCGTTTGACCAGCAGTATGGAGAGAATGAGGCGTCTGCCAGCGACACATTACGCTGTGTGGTACATTTAGTCTTTACTAGTATTAAAAAAAAAGAGGTTTCTGGGCTCCACGCTGCTTTGATAAAAGTGTAGACCCGTTATTTCTGAGAGTTGATCGCTCCCAGAACTGGTGAAAAACGTACCACTGCCATGATGGAAAACTAAAGTGGGCGGAGCCAACAGCCACAGTGCCGTTTCAGTCTTAGAATGCTGCAGTTTAAAACAATAGGTTCACAATGAGACTGATTCAGATAAAATAGTTTACAATGTATATAAAAATGTACGTAGGCTTAAAAGACAAAAAAAATACAGTTATATAAACAAATAGATAGTTTTTAAAAATAAAATCTTTAAAATAAGCCATGTAAAGATGGCCATCATACATAAAATCTGGATTATGTTCTCTTTGATATTCGTAACTAAAGAAAAACATTTGATTGTAAAAGCTGTTGAGTTATGCCAAAATGTAAATTTTAAAGGTACCTTGACTTCAAAATTTGGATATAAGTATATGTTGCTTTGGAAAAGTTCTGCTTTTGTTTCCACAGAAAGCCAGAGGCTATGGATTTGTTCCAGACTAAGATATGTCAGATTTGACCAGCCAAGACCACGTAAAAGATCTCTAATGACACCATGGCCCAGATGATCCAACATCCAGAACCGTCTCAAGGCAACTGGCTCAGACAATACACCCTCACGGACTACTCCATAATCATAAAATGTTCTTTGTGTCCCCATAAGGTACAGCGCCCCCCTCCAGCAGGAAGTAGTAAAAAAATCTACGCCCAAATTCCCAAATATACTAAGCTGGCTTTGGAGATGGAATGGGCTCACTCCCTCTCTAAACCCAGATATATTCCTAAAATAAGAAAGTTAAGAGACTCTTGTGTCCCAAATCAGAAGAGCCCTCTGGTATGGGACTAAGAAAAAACAATATTTTTATTTAAAACAGGTTAATTATCAATGTGATCTCTTTCTAAAAAAGAAAAGGGGATATGATATAGATAGATAAGATATAGAGATAATAGGATAAAAGGGTAGATTAATGAATCTACTTTTAAAGAGCAACAACTTGTTTAAAATGTTTTACATTGGTATAGATTTTAGTTTATGTTTAAAATGTTTTACATTGATATAAATTTTAGTTTATTGATACAAACTTAAAGTTGATTTTGTTATACTGTGTGTATATTTCTACTTTTGTTTGAGGTATTATGTTTATGTAACTCATTTAAAATTGTAATGGATAATTAAAAAATAGATTAATAATTAGTCATCTATGATAATCATACTCGTAGCCATGTTAGTTAAGTCTTCTAGGTATACATAGATATATTTCAGATAGAAAGGTAATCTTCAAACACTTCATAGACCTACAGAATATGGCATTTAAATAACTTACAATTCTGTTGACATGAGACACAATTGCTCCTGGCATCACCAATTCAATCCAGAGAGAATGTTGGGCTTCTAAGACATTTCCAGTTGGAAGTTTGTCTTCTTGGCACAAAATGGCCTACTGGGCAAAGAACTGCCCTTGCCTCAACTGCTGACAGTACAAATACAATACTGTCCTTTCTGGACAAGTGAGACACAAGAAAAGCGACCACTGTACTCTGCCAAGACAGGGTAAGATGGTCTTTCAAAATTCTTGCTTCTAAAACTGGTCTGTCAGATACTCTAGGCCTATAGCCAATTTAAATGCACCAACAATACTGAAAAACATTAGGTGACTGTCCAGGCTGTCAGCTGTCTCAGTCTACTCTTGCAAGATTCCCCAAAGTTGCTTGCATCCATCTACCATTTCTCAGGTACCATTATATTTCTTCTCAGGTCTTTGATGTGGTTGAAGACTAGATACTTACAATTTTCCTTAGTTATGATAAAAGATAAGTTAGATATAAAACCTTAAACTTACAAATATAAGATAGATAGGATATCTCTTTAATATTGTAACTGTAATTCTTGCTCAATAATTGTTTTGTTATATGTAATTTTACTATGTTAAAGTTAAAACCTTCCTTTTTAAAAAACAAAAAAAGGGGAAGTGCTATGGATGTTCTGTATGACAAATATATTAATAAATAAAGCACTGATTGGCCAGTAGCCAGACAGGAAGTATAGGAGGGACTAACAGAGAGAAGGATTGAGGGACAGGAAGGTGGAGGGAGAGACTGCCAGCTACCGCCAGGACAAGCAGCATGTAAAGATGCCGGTAAGCCATGAGCCACGTGGCAAGGTATAGCTTTATAGAAATGGGTCAGTTTAAGATATAAGAACAGTTAGCAAGAAGCCTGCCACGGCCATACAGTTTGTAAGTAATATAAGCTTCTGAGTGATTATTTTATACGTGGGTTGTGGGACTGCGGGGCTTGGTAGCTTGGTGAGACCTAGAGAGAAGCTCTCCAGCAACAGCTACTAGTTACAGGCCCCCCAGCTCAGGTCCAAGCTGCAAGGCTCAGGGCAAGCTGCTCATGGCCAGGATCGCTTTGGCTTTTTTCTCTCCTGGTGGGTGGTGGGCTCTCTCTGGATTCCCATCTTGGACTGCCACCTCACTAGGTAGCTGCTTTGAGATTCCCATGGACTTCTACTGTTCTACGCAGTTGACAGATTTATTAAGTCAATTAAGATATCTTAAAGGGAGAAATTAGTTAAAAGAGAATTTTATTTTCCTACATTATAAAATGGGAAGCATTTTTACTATGGAAGAAAGAATTTGGTTTCTGTTTGATAACACATTAGGCAGTCTGAAAGTAGAACAATTGAATAAGAGGACAATCAATGTTGATGGGGTGTACATAACATCAATTATGAATATTATTTGTTTGATAATTTTTATTTTAGCATTAAAAATGTTGGTCAATTTAAGTGCCAAGATCAAAGCTTTAGGAAAACCTCTTAAAATGAATTATAGAGAAATTCAGACCCAGACAGGGGAATTAAAAGTGAATGTAACTCAGAATTAACTTTAGAAAAATGTGTTAAAATGACTTATAGAGAAATTCAGATCAAGACAGAAGAATTTAAAGGTGAACATATCTCAGGATTAAATAAATGGTTACAGAGAAAGAGCTTCAGCTTACCAGCCAGCAAACTTTAATCTACCTGGTAATCTTACAGGAACTACCAAATGCTCAAAGGCATGTACAATCTAACTGGACTCCAGTGGAAATGTTAGATTTAAGGAAATTTAAAGAAGCTATAATATCATATGGCATGCATTCCCCATTTGTAAAGCAGATGTTAAACTAGTGGTCAACTTGTAATAGGATTATCACTCAGAACTGGAAAGAATTGGTTACAGCTGTCCTGGAGTCTGGAGCACAGTTACAGTGTAGAACATGGTTTAAAGAGGGGGCTAAAACTTTAGAACAATGATATAGGACTAGAGGTGTGTAAAATTTCCCAGGATCAGCTTTGTGGAGAAGGTGGTTATGCTGATATACAAAGACAATGTTTATATGATAAACAAACCCTAATTCTATGCTGCATGGCAGTCATGAATGCATGGGACAGAATTGAGGAAGCAGGAAAAAGTCAATCATTCATGAAAGTTATACAGGGCCCAAAAGAAACCTTCATGGATTTCTTACTAAGGCTATCTTCAGCAGTAAATAGAATGATACCAAATTCAGAAGCTAGGCAATAATAATTGAATCTTTGGCTTTTGAGAACAAGAATGCAGCATGCAAGAAAATAATCAGGTCATGAAATGCAAGATCAGTACCCTTGGGGGACTGGATCATGGACACATTAATACTGAGTTTCATGACCATGATGATATATGAATAGAAGAGGTGATATCAAAAGCTTTGAGGAAAAATAATAATGCCAGGTGTTTTAATTGCAGTAAACAAGGTCATTTGAAAAGAGTCTGTAAACAAGGTGTTCCTGGAAACAATGTTCATTCAAGGAACAAGATTCACATAGGGTGGCTAAAGAAACAAAAAATATTGGTTAAACAAAGGACGGATGAAGTCTAGGTGCTACTCTCTGGAGCCAGGCCCACAGGAGAGTCTTGCCATGGCCTTGACAATTTCACTGGTATCCCGATTGCTGGCCTTGCTCTAAGAGTATATAAACTTTCAAAGATCAAATTTAAAAACATACTAGAATTTCCCATTCTGTAGGCTGTCACTTTGCCTTGTTGACCGTATCCTTTGCTCTACAAATTTGGATGCTCTCTCTCTGTCTTTTGGTTAGTCTGCATAAGGGTTTGCCTATCTCATTGATTTTCTCAAAGAAGCAATTATATGTTTCATTGATTCTTTGTATTGTTCTCTTTGTTTCTATTTTATTGATTTCAGTTCTCAATCTGATTATTTTCTGGCATCTATTCCTTCTGGGTGACTTTGTTTCTTCTTGTTCTAGAACTTTCAGGTGCGCTGTTAAATCTGGTAGAATTCTGCATTGAATCCATCTGGTCCTGGGTTTTTTTTTGTTTGGGGAGATATTTAATGATTGTTTCTATTTCCTTAGGGGTTATTGGTCTATTTAAATTGTTTATCTGGATTTTCAAAGAAGAGTTAATACCAATAGTCTTCAAATAGTTCCACACAATAGGAACAGAAGTAACATTATCAAATGCTTTTTATGAGGCTACAGTTACTCTGATTCTCAAGCCACACAAAGATGCAACAAAGAAAGAGAATTATAAACCAATCTCCATCATGAACATTGATGCAAAAATACTAAATAAAATATTTTTGGCAAACCAACTCCAGGAACACAGCAAAAACATCATCCACCATGATCAAATAGGCTCTATTCCAGAGATGCAAGGATGGTTCAAAATATGAAAGTCTGTCAATGTAATACACCATATAAACAAACTGAAAAAAAATGATTGTTTCATTAGATGCTGAAAAGGCCTTTGACAAAATCCATCATCCCTTCATGATAAAGGTCTTGGAGAGATCAGTAATACTGAGAACATATCTAAACATAATAAAGGCAACGTACAGCAAGCCAACAGCCAACATCAAATTAAATGTAGAGAAACTGAAAGCAATTCCACTAAAATTAGGAACAAGACAAGGCTGTCCTCTCTCAACATATTTATTCAATATGGTACTTGAAGTTCTAGCTAGAACAATAAGACAGCAAAAGGAGATCAAGGGGATACAAATTGGCAAGGAAGAAGTCAAACTTTCACTATTTGCAGATGACATGATAGTATACATAAGTGACCCCAAAAATTCTATCAGGGAATTCCTACAGCTGATAAACATCTTCAGTAATGTGGCAAGATACAAGATTAACTCAAAAAGATCAATAGTCCCCCATATACAAATGATAAATGGGCTGAGAAAGAACTCAGAGAAACATCACCCTTTACAATATCCACAAATAATATAAAATACCTTGGGGTAAATCTACCTAAGCAAGTGAAAGACATCTATGATTAGAAATTTAAGCCTGTGAAGAAAGAAATTAAAGAAGATGTCAGAAAATGGAAAGATCTCCCATGCTCATGGATAGGAAGGATTAACATATTAAAAATGGCAAACTTACCAAACGAAATCTACAGATTCAATGCAATCCCCATCAAAGTCCCAACACAATTCTTCACAGACATGGAAAGAATAATACTCAACTTCATTTGGAAAAACAAAAAACCCAGGATACCTAAAAAGAATTCTGAACAACAAAACCACCTCTGGAGGCATCACCATCCCTGACATCAAGTTCTACTATAGAGCTAAAGTAATGAAAACACCTTAGTTAATATATAAGAACTACATAGCAAGAAGCCTGCCACGGCCATACAGTTTATAAGTAATGTAAGTCTCTGTGTGTTTACTTGGGTCTGAGTGGCTGCAGGAGCTGGGTGGACACAGGAACACTTCAACTACACAATATGTTTGGAAGTTTTCCTGTGTACAGCCCAGTACAATTCAGACACAAGTAAACACACAGAGACTTACATTACTTATAAACTTTATAGTCTATGGCAGGCCTCTTGCTAGCTAGCTCTTATATCTTAAATTAATCCATTTCTATAAATCTATACTTGGCACATGGCTTGTTGCTTACTGGTACTTTTATATCTTGCTTTTCCTGGTGTCAGCTAGTAGCATCTATTTCCTTCTCCTTTCTTCTTCCTGTCTATCTGCTTGTATTTCTTGCCTGGCTCTAAGCTGCCTTGCCATAGGCTAATACAGCTTTATTTATCAACCAGTCAGAGCAACACATATTCACAGCATAGAGAAAGACATCCCATAGCACTTTCCCTCTTCTGTTACAATATATAGTCCATTCATATTAAAGAAAATATTTTATCCTATATTTGTTAGTCTAAGGTTTCATATCTAATTTATCTTTTATCATAACCAAGGGAAATTATAGCTGTCAAGTCTTCAACTAAGTCAAAGACCCCAGAAGGATATATTACCTAAGTAAACAGGAAATGCATTGTAAGCTATGGTGATATTTTATTTGTATTAAAATGTTATTTGTATGTTAATAAATAAAGTTGCCCGGGAGTCAGAGCTATTAGCAAGCCATAGGAAAGCAGGGCAGTGGTGGCGTATGCTTGTAATCCCAGCACTTGGTAGGCAGAGCTAGGTAAGTCTCTATGTGTTCAGGGATACAGCCATCATTGGACACACATGCCTTTAATCTCAATACCAACCATAGAAGACCAGGAGGTCTGTACAAACAGGCAGTGATGAGACGGTCATGCGGTTGTGTTTACAACCAATGAGAAGGCAAAACAGAAAGTCTATATAAAGACTTTAACACAGGAATTAGCTCTCTTTCGGAGAGGTAGGACCACCACAGGAGGAAGGGTAAGGTTTTTGCTCTTAGCTCTGACCTCTTGGCTTTCTTCTTTTCATTGGTTCTGTGTTTCTTATTTAATAAGATGGTTGGTTTCATCTACAGTAAGCAACTTCCAAAATTCTAGAAATGACAGAGATAGCTGCCTACCTGCACAGTCATTCAAAGTTTCTCTATAATGTTGGGGCATCCATCTTCAACCAATAGGCCTACAGTTTTTAAGTCACTTCTTTCTGTGTCTTGTACAATATTTGGCAGTCTCCTCTGTGAAGCATGAACCTGAAGAACCATTTCACCTTGCAAAGTTCAGTGGTCACCTTCTTATGAGTATTGCATGTGCAGTTTATATAACATATTATCAGCAGTCCAATCAAGACCAGTTTCTTGCCCAAATGTTTTTTTTTTTTAAAACAGGAAAATGATAAGTCCCATATAGAGTATCTTAGATGCCCATCTTTGAATTTGAAGTAAATTGGTGCTGCCAGGAGCAGATGTATCTCACTGTCCAGAAAGTCTAGAATTTAATTGCCATATTCTGTAGATCTTTGAAGTGTTTGAAGATTACTTACCCAATTGTAATATATGTATACCTAGAAAACCTAACTAACATGACTATAAGTGTGATTATCATAGATGACTATAATCTGTATTTATTAATTACACATTAAAATTTCAAATGAGAAGTACAAACATAATACCTTAAACAAAAGTATAAATATACACATAATATAACAAAATTTACTTTAAATTTGTAATAGACTAAAATCTAAAAGCAATGTAAAAAATTTTAGACAAGTTGTTGCTCTTTTAAAGTAGGTTCAGTAATAGAAACTTTTATCCAATCTTATCTATATTATCCCCTTTTCTTTTTTAGAAAGAGATTGTATTTATAATCAACCCCCTTTAAATAAAAACAAACATTTATAAACAATATTTTGGGAATTTGGGTATACCTTCTCATACTACTTCCTGCTGAGGGGGATGCTGGTAATCTTATACGGATACTGAAAAAATTAGGAATTATGGTCAAGTGCTAACTGGAATTGTCTGTGATGCTGTATTCTCTGAACCAGTTGCTTTGAAGCTGTTCTGGATATTGGATCATCTGGAGACCTCTCAGTGGGTCTTGGTTGATCAAACCATAAAAGCCAAGAAGCAATCCATAGGTTCTCTTCTTCTGTGGAAACAAAAGCAGAACCTCTTTTGTAAAGTTACATGTCCTTAGACACAAATTTTGAAGTCAAGATACCTTTAAAATATATATATA
>CABHPR010131320.1:0-21583 GCA_902168415.1 Peromyscus melanophrys
TTTTTTTATATCCTGCTTGCATTTCTCAGCAGTCGATGAGAAGGCACTTTCTTGCCCAGTGGCTAACTTTCACCACAATGAAAGTAAATTCCATGAGGAGTTTCTTCAATGCCCATCTTCTCTGAAGTAGATTGGTGCTGCCATGAGCAGTCATGTCTCATTGTCATGAAAAAAAAATGAAAAAAATCTATGTTATTAAAACATCTTAAATGCCAAATTCTGTAGATCTCTGAAGTGTTTGAAGATGACCTGTCTATCTAAAATATATCTCTACTTGACCTTGAAAACACCTAATATGACTACAAGTTCTATTGTAATGACTAACTACTAACTTTCATTTCTTTATATTCAAATTAGTTGTTAATAAGGGTTAACAAATTGCATTACATTGTTAAATGAACTATATAGGTACAATACCTTGAACAAGATTAGAAATATATGTACAATATATTCTAACAACATTAATCTCAAATTTGTATCAATATACAAAATTTATATACAATGTACAAAAATCCAATTCAATGCAAAATATTTAAAACTAGTAGTTGCCTTTTAAAAGTAGATTCAATAATCTACCTTTTTATCTTATCATAGCTATATTCTCTCTTTTTTTCTTTTCAGAGTAGATTCAATAATCTACCCTTTATTCCATCATTTCTATATCTTTTTTTAGAGTAGATTCAATAATCTACCTCTTATCTATATCTATTTTCCTTTTCTTTCTTTTTTTTTCAAACAAGAACCCTGAATCTAATTTACTTTGTTTAACTTTTTTCCAAACCATTAACAATTAACAATTTGTAACCAACCATCCTAAACAATGACAATTATCCAAAACCCATTGAATGACCAAAAAACTACCCACCCCACCTCTTTGGAATGTGGGCATTGTATTCTTAAAATTAATTCCTGCTGTCTGGGGGCAAAGTCATCTTTACAGGATCTTGAAAAAAACTTTTTGAGTTAATTGCTAAGTCCTGGGAAAGGTAGCTCTATCATTTGTTGTCCAGTCTCTGCATAATGCAAAAGTGCAGGGCTTATCTCAAATCCTTGCTTGAGTAGTCTGTGAGGCTGGATCATCTCAGCTAGCCATCTTGTAATTGTTCTGAGCAGTTTGTAGTCAAAAGCTGATCTTTAGGTGGTATCAGCTTAGTGGTATCATCTTAGTGGTATTATTATCGTCCATGTGGAATCATTGTTGTGGGGCCCCATCATCTTTCTGGAGACTTCATAGTTGCTGTTAGGCATGGCCATGATTCCCTGCAGGAAACTAATAGAGACTAAAACACAAAAACATGTACAGGCCCCTGGATGAAGCCTTTTTTTCTAGAATTAATTAGTACTCTATGTGGCCATTAATATCATGACAAAAGTTAAAAATATATATCCATATTAATTTTATAAATTTAGACATAAAATTCATACCTTAAGAAGAGTTTTAAAGAATCAAAATAGAACCAAAGAATTATGAAATTAGTGACAACAGAATAGTCCCTTAATTTTGGTTTTTCTTCTGTTCCATATCAGGTGGTTCTTCTGACATGATGCAGAGATTTGGATTTTCTATTTAACAAGCATGCTTGGGTTTAGAGAAGGAGAGAGACAATCTCCAACTCCAAACCCAGATTTAATTTTTAATTGAACTGGGACTACATAAAGACCATTTGTGTTAAATGTCTGTAAAGAAGAGCAGAAACAAACATTTAGGAAGACTTATGAAATTTTATAAGTGATATACCAGTAGGACAATTTACTCTTTTTCTTGGGACATTTTTTTTTTCTGGATGATTTGTCCTTTTTCTTCAGATGTCTCATTTGTCCATTGTTCTTCACATTCGTTAGCCTTCATTCTCCTGAAAGACAAAAACAAAAACTCTTCCTGAAGCCTAACTTTGAGGAGGTTCCCTCTTGGCAAGTAATATCTGATTAAATGAAAAGCATTTGTTAGTGGTATAAGTTAATTTAAATTGAATGGTCATGCTGGTTGATGAACTATCACCTCTTATAATTAAGAGGCCTCTCTTATTCAAATTGAACCTTTCATAGCTTTTCTTCTCCCGTAGAAACAAAAGCAAAATCTCGTCCCTGTAACACATATCCTGGGTTCCATTTTGAGGTTAGCACATCTTTAAAGTATACAGGCTGATTTAATTCTGTAGTTTTTTTTTTTCTATTATCCAATGTCTCTCCACAGCTGTTGTTCCTTTCTCATTAGCACTGAGAAAATTCAAAGTTAATAGAGCATTATGTAATCTATTTCTGGGTTTTTTGTTACCCCTTTCTGTTTATTTAGCATGTCCTTTAGAGTGCTATTGGATCTTTCTATAGCTGCATGGCCTGCAGAATTATGTGGATACTTGTAATATGCTTTATATTGTAATAAGCAAAAAAAAAAAATGTTTCATTTTACTAGAGACATATGCTGGAGCATTGTCAGTATTAATTTGTGCAGGTATACCCATGATGGCCATAACTTCTAGCAAATGCAAGATTACAGAATCAGCCTTTCTGGAACTCAAAACAGTTGCCCACTGAAATCCTGAATAGGTATCAATGGTGTGGTGTACATATTTCAGTTTTCCAAATCCTGCAATGTGAAACATATCCATCTGCCAGATTTCATTCCTCTGAGTACCCTTTGGGTTACATCATGCTGGTAGTGGAGTTTGGTTGTAAAAAGAACAATTAGGACATTTCCTTATAATATCCTCAGCTTGTTGCCAAGTTATGGAAAAATCTTTTTTTAAACCCTTCCTTTTGACATGATTTTTTTTAATGAAATTCTGAGGCCTCCAGCACATTTCCTATGAGTAGTTTTTCAGTCTCATTATTACTTTGTGCTAGAGGGCCTGGCAGACCCATATGGGATCAGATGTGAGTTATATACAAGGGATCATTTCTATTGCTAATTATATCTTGTAACTGAATAAATAACAAAGTTATCTGATTCAGCAGGGATAAGTTCTGCAGTCTCAATATGTAAGGCTACTCTTTCAGCATACTGAGAATCAGTAACTATGTTGAGAGGTTCCAAAAAATCTATTAATACCATCAGAATAGCATACAATTCCGATTTTTGAACTGAATTATAAGGACTTTGAACCACTTTACTTAAATTTTCTGACTTGTAACCTGCCTTTGCTTGTTTGTTTGCAACTGTATAAAATGTACAGGCTATAGATATGGGTATTTCTGAAACAATGTGAAGCAGAATCCATGTAATGATAAATTATAGATTCAGGAAATTATTTACATATTACTTTCAACAGCTGTCATACAAAATATTGGCACAGGTTTGGGTTAGTTAACATTCCTTGTGGGAGAACCCTCCATTGATATCTCTTAACCGGCTGAGAATTATTATAAGTAGGCACTGTGAAGCCAAGTCTTTCTCTGTCCTTTTCGTATAAGGATATTGAGAAGAAACAGTCTTTTAAATGGATAACTATAAAAGGCCATCCTTTAGGTAACTGTGTAGTCAAAGGAATTCCAGATTGTAGAGAGCCCATTGGCTGAATTACTTTGTTAATTGCTCTAAGGTCTGTTACCATTCTCCAATTACCAGACTTCTTTTTAATAACAAATACAGGAGAATTCCAAGGGCTGGTTGATTCTTCAATATGCTGAGCATTTAACTGTTCTTGTACCAGCCCTTCTAAGGTCTTCAGTTTCTCTGTTGTTAAAGGCCATTGCTGAACCCACACAGGGTTGTCTGTTAACCATTTTAAAGGTAGAGGTGCTGGCATCGTTGAAAGATCAGCAGCTGTGCAGCTGTTGTGCTCTGTTCTTGTACAATCTGGATGACTGGTGACTGTTCTTTATCATACCTCCTAATATTTCTCTCAGAAACATGTGTTAGTTTATGTTGTTTCTGAAGTTGAAAAAATGTTCATTTGCATATTCCATTGTTGTAATAGATCATGATCCTACAAATTCATAGCTGTATTAGCCACATATGGCTTTAATTTTTCTCTCTGTATTTCTGGCCCTATACATTTGACCCATCTTGTGCTCTGTTTTCCTTGAGATAATGTTCCAGTCCCTAACAGCTGAACATTTACCTCTTGAAGAGGCCAATTTGGATACCAAGTTTCTGGTGCAATTATTGTTACCTCTGCACCTGTGTCTACAAGACCCTCCATGAGTATGTCATTTATTCATATTTTTAATTTTGGTCTTTGTTCATTTGTAGAAGTTTGCCAAAAAATTTGCTTTATAGTTTCTCCTGAATTTTCTGTTCTCTCTGCTATAGCTGTTCTATCACCCCGAGCAGCCTGGTTTATTACAATATGCATTAGATTGTTTAATTGCTCTGGGAAGGGGTTTCTTCTATGATGGCTGGAAAGGATTGAACTGAATTTGCCATGGGGGCCTGTGAGAGGCACCTCAGGATGTTTCCTGATGGCAAAAGCAAAGGATTACCTTGTCTGTCCCTTGTTGATCTATATTCATTAGTCCAGTTTTTGCCTTTACCACACTTTCTGCATAGTCCAGAATTGAAGGGCGCTTTGTTGCCATTGTCCCTTGAAGAAACATTGTTTCTAGGAATGCCTTGTTTATAGTCCCTTTTTAGGTGACCTTGTTTACTGTAATTGAAATATCTGACTGTCGCGCCCACCTCGACCAGCAAGGAAGACACGACACCGAGCTCTTCTTCTTGCAGTTTATTCAGGCCTCTGATCAATCTTCTGGCTTCTAAAAAATCCCCCGGGGCAAAGCCTCTCCCGGCCTTATATAGGCTCTGGGCAGCCAACCCCAGGTCGCCACGTGGGCATTGCCCAATAGGCTCAAGCATGCGTAAGCAAGCCACAACCTCTGCTATAGTTGTTTACCACGGGAGCGCTCACTGTCGGGATGGCAGAAGGCGGTAACCAGCACCATCTTTAAGGCACAGCTGCACGCAGCTCCCTACATCTGACATTACTATTTTTCTTCAGATCTCTTGAAATCACCTCTCCTATCTACATATCATCATGGTCATGAGATTCAATATTAATTGTATCCTGGACCTATTCCTCCAAGGATGCTGATCTTGCCTTTAAGTGCCTGATTACCCTTTTGCATTGTGAATTAGTATTTGCAAAAGCCAGATATTCAATTATTATCTGTTTAGCTTCTGAATTTGGTATCATTCTATTTACTGCTGGAGACAGCCTTTGTAAGAAATCCATGAAGGTTCTTTTGGGCCCTGTATAACTTTCATAAATGACTCAATTTTCTTACCTGCTTCTTCAATTCTGTCCCACAGCTGCCATGCAGCATAGAATTATGTTGTGTTCATCATATAAAGATTGTCTTTGTATATCAGCATAATCTCCTCTTCCAAGAAGTTGATCTGGGATATTTCCACACTTCTAGCCCTACATTGTTCCACCAGGTTCTCCACTATAACTTTGGCCCAGCCTCTAGGACTACTGTAACCAAATCTTTCCAGTCCTGAGGGATAATTCTACTACAAGTTGACCATGAGTTTAACATCTGCTTTACAAATGGAGAATGCATACCATATTATTCTGTAGCTTTTTTAAATCTCCTCAAATCTAACATTTCTTCTGGAGTCCAATTAGCTCATACACTGCCTTGAGCATTTGGCTGTTTCTGTAAGGTTACCAGGTAGATTAATGTTTGCTGTATGGAAACCTTGAGCTGTTTCTCTGTAGTTGTATAATTCAGTGCTGAGATAGGCTCACCTTAAATTCTTCTGTCTGGGTCTGAATTTCTCTATAATTCATTTTAACAGGCTTTTCTAAAATTTTACCTTGGCACTCAAGTTGACTAACCTTTTTAATGCTAAAATAAAAATGACCAGACAAATAATATTCATCATTGATGTATGTAAATCCCATCAACATTAGTTATCCTCTCATTTAATTGTTCCATTTTCAGACTGCCTAATGTGTTATCAAACAGAGCCAAATTCCCTCCATTGTAAAAATGTTTCTCATTTTTTAATGTGGGAAAAAAATCTCTTTTAACAATTTCTCCCTTTAAGATATCTTAATTGACTCACTAAGTCTGTCGACTGTGTAGAACAGTATAAATCTGAGAGAATTTCAATGCAGCTACCTAGTATGGTAACAGTCCGAGATGGGAATCCAGAGAGAGCCCACCACCCACCAGAAGAGTAAGAGCCAAAGAGACTCCAGCCAACTCATGGCAGAAATCTGGCTGCATGCAGCTCAGGCTTGAACCAGGGCCTGTAAGGCCACAAGTGGCTTTTTTAGTGAATTCTTGCCACAATCATTGGGCCACCAGATGTAGCCGAATTGCTAAACAGTCTTAATAATAATAAAAAAAAAACCCAGAGCTAGATATTGATTGGGGTTAAAACCTGAGAGATAAGAGGAATAGCAAAAACCACAGCCAACCTCACCTTACCAGCCCTCAGTCTCCAAAGAGACCTACTTCCTGTATACCTATGACTATATGCCTTTCTGTTCTGTCAACTCACTTTCTGTCTCTGTCTAGCTATATCACTTCTTGTCTGTCTGTACAGACTTCCAGACCTCTCTGATTAGTACTGGGATAAAAGACGTGTGTCACCCTGGCTGACTCTGTTCCCCAGTGTGGCCTTAAACTCACAGAGTTCCAGATGGATCTCTGCCTCCTGAATTCTAGGATTAAAGGCATGTTCTACCACTGCCTGACTTCTATGTTTAATATAGTGGCTGGCTTTTTCCTCTGATCCTCAGATAAGCTTTATTAGGGTGTACAATATTTTGAGGGACACAATATATTTCCACAGGATACTGATATAAAATTCTTCACAATTTGTGACAATTAAATAAGTTATATTTGTATGATAAAACACCACTACCACATAGATACAACAGGTCAGGTATAAATTATAGCCCTGATTTGTGCTGCACCTACATAACTATTATGAATGATTCTTGAGGAGTGGATGGAAAAAAGAATCATTGTTTTAGTGGCTCAGCAACCCTATATAATATAATCATGCCAGAGAAAATCTCACTGCTGTAATGGGAATCTCAGTTAGGGATTGGAAAACAGTGAGCAATGAGAGAAAAATGGCAGGTTAAAAGAATATTAATACATATTGTTCTCTATTTTGTGTTGAAAAAGTATTTATCTGGCATGTGTATGTAGCAGGTGACAGAGGAGGATGAACATGTCCTGAGAGCACACAACTGGGAAAATTAGAAATTTAAGAGGTCTAACATTGTGGGATAATACTTTTGTAAACTGGTTTAATAAAATGCTGATTGGCAAGTAGCCAGGCAGGAAGTATAGGCGGGATAAGCAGACAAGGAGAATTCTGGGAAGAGAAAGGCTGAGTCAGGAGATGCCAACCCACCATCCAGGTAGCAGCATGTAATGGCACACAGGTAAAGCCATGGAATACGTGGCGACGTATAGATTAACAGAAATGGGCTGAGTTTAAGTGTAGGAGCTAGTCAGTAGGAAGCCTAGCTAATGGCCGAGCAGTTTTAACTAATATAATAAGCCTTTGTGTGTTTACTTGGGGGACACAAGTGGGAGAGATTTGTCCAGTCTGCCAGTCGGCTGGGACACAAGAAATCTTCTGACTGCAGTCTAAAGATGAGGTCTGTAATGGGCCTCACTAAAGTGACTCAGTACCCAAAAGTTTTTGCATCTCTTACTAATCCTTTTAAGAAAGTATCTCCTGTAAGAGGTACTAAAACACTCAGATGGCCAATGTCTACTTTAGGTAAATATGATGTCTGTTCTCAATTAAAATGAATATCAATTTATAAAATGAGTGAACATGATGACCTGAGAAATGAATGTCAGAAACATTCTGCTTTCACACAGACTGGCTTCACTGGAACAGACATGGAGTACCTATGAGAACGTTTGCTTGCCCTGCTCACAGAGTTTGGTGAAGAACCGCTAGTGAATGATTTTGAGATTTTTGAAGCAAGGACTTGTTTTACAGGTATGGGATTAACCACATCACATTTTATATAAAGAATGTCTGTGCTTTAGTATCAATAGTCCTATCACACTGCCTCATGCTTTCAAATATCAAATCTCATAAATTACTCATTAGTGGTTTAGGTGAGATTTGTATCTAAAACTGACAATTTTGAGATCATATCTTTTAAAGTGCTGAAACAGTAATCAGTGTAATTTACTGAATTCCATGCAGCTAGAAAAATGGGCCTAGGAATTGAAATGTGGAAATAAGATCAACTCTTTTATGAACAGCCCAGTGACACAGATTTTTTTTCCATCTTTACAAATTTAAGATATTTTGCTTGGAGATCCAATTTCCTGGATTATAGTACAAATAATAAAGGTCATGGCCCTTTTATTCCTGAATATATAAATGTATTCTGCTCAGTCCGTATATGTTGCCTGCATATGTGTGTGTGTGTGTTGTGTATGTATATGATTTCAGAACTGATCACTTGGTACTGGATAATTATATTTTAATTTCAAAATGTGAAATAATAATAAAAATAAGTCAATGAATTCTACTTTAAATTTATCATGCCAAGGTGTCATCAATGACAGGTAATCTAATGTCCACAATAATCTATATTTGATGCTGTAGGAGAAGCAGAGTATATGTGGAGCTTGCAAGATTCCCTCAAGTCACTTCTGACTGACTTTACTTGCTTCTGCTGACTACAGTAAATGACATCCAATGCTCAACAGCCTGATAAAGGACAAGGGAGAAAAATCTCTTAGAAATTCTTGGAAGTAACACTTTTTCTCATCTCACCAGAAAGATGGGAGTGAGAAATGATGGTAAGAGAAGTTTGGAATGGAAGGCAGAAGGTATCAACCACATTCTGAAAATCAATTTTTTTAAGAAAGGCTGTGATTTATTCTGTGTGATGTGATGGACAGTAGAAGGAGTTAGAAATCAGTACTTGGTATTGCCTTGGGTCATCACTGGCAGATGGGATTTAATACGGAACATATATTCTCATCATGGCAAAGAGCACACAGTTTAAGATGCTCTTTGTGCCCCACACCACTTCCTCCATCCCGTCCCTTATTTCAGCCACAAAACTGGTAGGTAGTCAGATAGCCTCAGGGGTGCTACTGGTCTTCCCCTATCTCAATGATTTCTCTCTATATAGACTGGAGACATGCAAACCTTGGCACTAATTAGTAACTAAATAAATATGAGTAAACAAATGTATTAGAAATAGTTCAAATGTCAGAATAATTATCAAAAAGTATCGAAGCAATACAGACAATGCAACAACACTATATAACACAAATTCTGTAACTTACACAGAAACCTCAAATAGAGCTGAACAATAGAAATATGCATTAGATAGGAAGACATTACCTTTTAAATTCTTTATTTGTATGGCGACTTTGTTTACATGTATACTTCTGCTCGATGGGCCTATCTGGTGCCTGCCAGCCCGCGAAGAGGATAGGATCCCTGGGAGTGGCGTTAAAGATGGCTTGAGTGGCTATGTGGGTGCTGGGAATCAAAGCTGGGTCCTCTGCCAGAGAAGCCAATGATCTTCACTACTGAGCCAACTTTCCAGACACTACTCAAATACTTGTCATTGTCAATAATTTTCTTATATAAATTTATCAATGATTTCAAAATGTCCTTATAGTCTAGGATTCAGAAATAGATCAAGTAAGTGTGCACTTTACTGCAGTGCACTACTGCAGGAATTACTGCTGAAAATGCTTAGAATTGCACATTTAGTCCAGAGATGACCATTGCTTCTAATTCAACTTTTCTGAATTATGCAAAATAACACTGATTTTGTTTCTAATCACTGATTGAGTCAATATCATAACTCCAAAAAAATAATTTGAAGTTCTTACCATTTTTCTACTTACTATGGAAAGTATTAATAAGATTTTTATACTTAGAGTGAAAAGGGAAGGGGAACTCAATGGCAACTCAGCCCATGGCAGCTATTCCTTTTAAATTTTTCTAAAAGACACGTTCTGAATCTCAAACGCTCCTGACGGAAATGACACTATTACTTTGTTTTAATTTTTCATCAGACTCCATTTGTCACAACTTTCTTTTACTATTAACATATCATTTATTTTGTGTTTGTATGATAAAAATATTTTCCTATATTCTTAGTTAAAATGAATCCCAGACCCAGAAGGACAAACATGGCCAACATGGTGTCTACTCTTATAAGTGGATACGAGGTGTAAAGTACAGGAGAATCATGCTACAATCCACAGACCTAGAGGGGCTATGTAACAAGGAGGGCTCCAGGAGGGATACGAGGATCTCCCTGGGAAGGGGAACTAGAATAGATATCGCAGGTGACTGAGGCAGATGGGTACGGGAACAGGAGGGATCTGGTGGCGGGGAAAGGGGTGGGAGGATGAAGGAAGAGAGCACTAGGAGAGGAAACTGAAATTAGGGGGCATTTTGGGGGGCGAGGTACAAACCTTGTGTGATGAAAATTTACTGAAATCTATGAGGGTGACCCTCACTAAGACTACTAGTAATGGGGGATACGGAGGAACCGGCCTTCTCCTGTAAGTGGAGGGATTGGGACACCAACTCAGCCGTAAAACTTTGAAACTACAGTTTGTCCTGATTACAAAATGTGCTGAGGTAAATGTGGTGCAGAACTTGTGGGAGTGGCTGACCAATGACTGGTTGAGCTTGAGCCACATTCCTTGAGAGGGAGCCCACCCCTGACACTGCCTGGAACATCAGGACCCACAGACTGGATGACCCACAGACCTAGGATAGAACCAAACATGACTTGAGGGGAAAAAATTGCCAGTGTTATGAAGCTCAACGATACTCCCCTACACTTAGATATTGGTGCCTAGCCCAATTGTCATCATAGAGACTTCACCCAGCAACTCAAGGGAGCAGATGCAGAGACTCACAGCTAAACATTCGGCAGAGCTTGGGGAACTCCGAAGAGGGGAAGGAAAGAGTGCAGGAGCCAGGTGGTCCAAGGACACCACAAGAAAACCCACAGAATCCACTAACCTGGGCTCACAGGTTCAACAGAGACTGAACCGACAACCAGGGAGCCTGTGTGACCTAGGTCCCCTGAATACATGTTAAGGTTGTATAGCTGGTCTTCTTGTGAGACTCCTAACAGTGGGAGTGGGTTTATCTCTGACTCTTTTGCCTGCTTTTGGGACCCTTTTATCCCTACTAGGTTGTCTCATTCAATCTTAATATGAAGAGAGGTGCCCGTCTTATCACAACTTGATATGGTATGCTTGGTTTATATCCCTGGCAGGCCTAGCCTTTTTTGAAGGGAAACAGAGGAGAATGGATTTGGAGGTTGAAGTGGGGGGTTGACAGGAGTGGAGGGAGGGGAAACTATGGTTGGGATGTAATATATTAGAGAATGATTAAAAAATATGTTAATCCAAAAGCTTTTTTTTTTTTTTTTTTTTTTTGATTTTTTGAGACAGGCTTTCTCTGTGTAGCTTTGCACCTCTCCTGGAACTCGCTTTGTAGACCAGGCTGGCCTTGAACTCACAGAGATCCGCCTGGCTCTGCCTCCCGAGTGCTGGGATTAAAGGCATGCGCCACCACTGCCCGGCTCAAAAGCTTTTTCATTCACATGATTTAAATAAATCTTTGATAAATAAGCTGAAAAAAAAATCCCTTGTAGAAAAGACAGACTAACAATAGAAAAACAAACAAGTCTATTTACATGCAAATTTCATATGTTGTGGAAAACCCCAGAGAAGGAATAGCTCTCAAATGAGTAGTTTTGAATTTTTGTTTACATAGCACCTTTAATAAAAAAATGGAAAAATTTTAAGAAAGTATCAAGTTCAAAAGAAAGGGCTTGTGTGTCTGTGGGCGGTAACTTGCTGGTAAAATCTTATTGACGTAAATCTCTCTGGTAGGTTCTCTAGGCCAATAAAAGTCCAGAATGGTCTCTGGTTATTAACCCTCTGTCCTTCCTGGCAGAAGAGAGTAGAATAACTTTTATCTGTAACCTAAGCTCTGCTTTTAGATGAATAGAGAGCTGGAAACTTTCCTGTATTGTCTTCTTTTTAAAGTTTGTTTTTGTTTATTTATTTATTTTGTATGTGTATACGTGTGTGCATTACAATTCTGTGTACAGTTGTGTATGTAGGTACACATGCCTATGTGTGCATGGGGGTGTAGAGGCCAGAATTAACATTGGGTTTCTTTCTCTATTAATCACTTTTTCTTCCCCTCCTCTCCTCTCCCATCCCCTCTCCTCTCCTCCCCTCCTCTCTCATTCTTTTATTTTCTTTACATCATCTCTTCCCAATCCTAGAGTTCACTGATTTGACAAACCTAACTGTACAGTGAGCTTCAAAGCTCTGTCTGTCTCTGACTTTTCAACACTAGTATTGCAGTCATGCACCACTGTGCTTGACTTTTTAGAGGGATTCTGGGAATCTAAATTCAGGTCCTCATATGTTGGTGGCAAGCAATTATCTACTGTGCCATTTTTCTCAGATCCCTATTTCAGCTCAATAAATAGTGAACTCTATCTTGTGGTAGTATATTCTTTCACATTAGTGCTCTCTTGTTTATTCTATTAGTTTACAGCAGTTTCATATGATTATCTCTGCCTATTGTAATGGGACTTAACATATTATCCTCAGTTCTCTGATCCTTAAGATCAAAAGCTTTTTTAAATTTAATTTAGTGAAACTAAGACCCTGAAGCATGAACATTCCTATTAGGAAACAATGAAAAAAATGAAGAAATTCCTATTGCCTTTGGTAGACACCATTCTGGTTTGCCTTTATCAATAGCGTAGATATTTTATTGCCTTCTTGAGGTAGAGGGTAGAATTTACAGCTAATAATGAAATCTGCTGCAGTTGACCATGGCCTTAATCGCCATTAACATTTTTCTTACAAATGACAACTTCAAAAGTCAAAGTCCTTAAACAAAGATGTCTTTTGTTGAGGATCTCTACTAGAGGCACAATGCTGGAAAGGGTAACTAGTCAATAAACAAAAGGGAAGTACACAGTTTCTTTAACAGGAAGATGCTGTGACATTGCCCTCTTATTAATACAGATTAAAATGAAATATTGTTGTATTATATATAACATAGAGAATCACTGAATAATTTCTTTGCTTGCCAAATATTTAATATGTGTCCTATAATATAAACTCTACAATGTCATTTAGTCATCTGATGAGACTTTTGTCCCAAGACTACTATATCCTGGTTTTGACAACTAGAAAAAGAAAAAAGAATAATTTAAAAAGAAAATCCACAGTATTTGTTAATTTAGTATGTGGAAATACATTATGGAGAGACCTTTGGAAAATTTGCTAGTCAGCCAAGAGTCCTAATTTGTTAGATATTTTTACAAGTTGAAATCTGATCAAATGATACTTTTAAATGCTCATATTATGGAGTCAATGTAGTTTATATTGTAAATTCAATTATGTTTTTCACAGAAATAGAAATAAATAAATTCTAGAACTCATATAGCACCACAAAAGGCCCCAGTAGATAAATCAATATTAAGAACAGTAAGTCTAGACATAACACAATATATAAATCAAAATATACTATGAAGTTATTGCTACCCAAGAATACCATATAATCATAAAGGAGATCCACAAGTCAATATACTATAATAGAAGACAGAAATTCAGCCATATATTGACAGGTAATTTGTTTTAAATGATTGGCCCCAGTGCACATCTTGCAGAAAGGACAGCAGTCTCTTCAGTTAATGATACTGGGAGAGTCTGTATGTCTCACTGCTTGCATAGCAATCAGCTTAAAATGGACCAAATACCAAGAGTTACTCATAAAAATGGGGGGAAATCCTTCAGGAAGTTGGAATCAGTGATGCATTTTTAGGAAAGAGCCATTAAAAAATGGAAAAAAGTAAAAAGAATGGAATTATATCAAACCAAAAAACTGTCACAGCAAAGGAAACTACAAAGTGAAGAAATGACCTACAGAGGGGGAGAATTGAATCTACGTAGTACATTAGTGCTTAATGTGAAAATACACAACAAGATTAAATAACTCAATGTCAAGGAAAAAAGAATTTAATTTAAAAATGGGTGAAGGAATTTAGTAGTCATTTCTTAATAGATGACATACAAGTGCCAACAGTTTTATAATTTGTGTTAACATCAAAAACATCAAGGAAGTACAAGATAAATAATGAGATCTGTCTCTGTCTCCCTCTGTCTCTCTCTGTCTGTCTCTCTCACACACATACCTATTAGAATCCTTCTTACATAAAAATTAAGTTTGAAGAGGACATGTCAAGATGTAAACCCTCACATACTGCTTATATGAATTTAAATTAATATAATCTTTATAAAAATAATGGAAGTTCCTCAAATGTGAAAACCCACCAATTCTACAATTATGCATGTATCCGAATGAAATGGAATCAGCATGTTTGAAGCACACATGTGCTGTCCTCGTCATCGCAGCATGACTTACATAGACAATAATGTTAGTACACAGGTCCATCAACATACAGATACACAGAGGAAAATGAAATATACATAATGAAATACTGCACACACTTAAGAAGGAAGGAAATTCTCATTATTGGTATATGATTGCAACTCTAGAAAAGAGGTAATTTTTACATGTTTGGAATTGACAAACATGTAGAGCTAACACAGAAGTGATAGTCTGCTCCTGGAGGTAGGATGGGGGTTATAGATGGCACACTTGGAGGATAGCGCATTACTGTTAATTATAATTATAGAGGTCTTATAGGTAATCAAAACATTGTGATACTTTCACAAAATGTGAGCCTCTAAGAACCACTGGATTTTAAACTGTGTGGGTGAATTGTGTGGCATATAATTATGGCTCAATAAACATAGTTTTAAAAAGAAGTAGGGTAGGTGCTACTTAACAAATATCATAAAACAGTGTGAAATAAATGATTTATCTTAATGCATATTCAATTTTTCTAAAAAAAATAGTCTGTTGCGAAAAGTAATCCTAACAGTGCTGTAACTGAAGCTAACAATCACCTGGCATCTCTGATATTGTGTGTGTGAGTGAGTGTGTGTGTGTGTGTGTGTGTGTGTGTGTGTGTGTGTGTGTGTGAAACATTTAACAGATAAACGTGCTGGAAGTCCCATTTCTATTTTTATTTTTTAAACCCCTTCTGCACTCTCAGAGATTATGCATGGAAAGAAACATATTTTTAGCACCTGATTTACCTTTAAAGAGCTGAGCCAAGATTTTTCACTTAAAGTTCATCTTTATTCTGGTACGGGAAATTTTATATATAATTTTCTCTCTGATTTCCTTGTTGAAAACGCCTAGTGTCTCCTAGTATAAACTAATAATATTCTGTACTATCCACAGTCCGATGAACCTGGAAAGCTATAAACTTTATATGCATCTTAATTCTTTGGTGTTGACATTTCATGAGAGTAAACACATAGGTGGCTTTACTCATGTTTCAAATACTGTAATTTCTATTGGTCTTTTTCTGCTAGATGCAGAAGTAAATAACTCATCTGCTTCCTTCCTTAAAACTTCTCAGGAATGCAATTATAAGATATATTATTCCACCACCTCTCACCATTTTACAAGGAAGAAATAGCATTTTGTTATTTGGTGACATTTTGTTGATGTATAGTTTTACCAAACAGGAGGGAGCTCTTCATAGAGCAATGAGCTAGAATTAAAGGTCTAATTACCCTAATATATATACATATGGATATAAGCTTTTTTACATAGATCTCACACTGTTTGGCCTTGAATTTGAACTCATTCTGTAGCTGATGACAAACTTGACCTCTTGGTCTTCCTATCTCTCCCACCTAAAGGCTGGGTTACAGCCATGCTCCGCCACACCTAGCTAAACAACACATTTCAACTCACTTACTTTGGCCTCATTTTGTCTTTGATGTGCAAGACTTTTACTTTGAAACAAAATCTCCTGAATTTCTTGACAGATTTGTTTATTGTTATTTGGTTATCTCTTGCTAGTTGATGAAATAAAAAAAGCTATTAACAAAATAAAAATAATATTTATAATGAATTTAGAACATATTAAATGACAGTTGTGATTTATAAAATTTGTTTTTCTCACATACAGATGCATTTCACTACATTAGACACAAATAAAATTCAAGTACATTGCAGTCTTACTAAGGTAAACAACAATGAAAATTATACCAAAGTGACATTCTGATTTAGAAACTCTTAGTGATGTTTTATCTATTTTGTTGCATTTATGAATTTGAATGTTCAATTTAATGTTTTGTTATGTCAAATACTTTATCTATAATGAACTTTCCTGTATTTGTGCATTATGTATTTGTATATATACATACACTGCTGCTTAATTAATTAAAATCCACACATTCTCCAAAATTTGTACCATATTGTAAGAATGAAAAGGAAAAATTTATCACATTTTTGATATAAACATATTTCTTTTCCCTACAATGAAGCATTTTATATACAAATAATCTCTTTAACAGTTGAATATTATAAATGGGAAAATCAAATATGTAGAAACTTGTTTTGAAAGCAAAACTGCTTTGCACATTTTTACATTTCTGTCTATTCTTTTTGCCATGTTTAATTATTTTTATTAGAGCAAGTATTTGTATGTCTTCTGTAATTTCTTCAGCTTGCTAACATGACCAGTGAGTTTCCTGTATTTACACCAGATGAGAGAATCTCATCAAAATTATATATGTATATTCATACACAGATTTGTGTGTCTAATAGGGTACTGTTTAGGTAGATAGTTAATGGATGATTCCTTATAAAATTTTCAGACATCCTTCCTGTTATTTTGCCCTCTTCTCTCCTTGTTCTGTGCTTTTCTCCCTCCCCACTTTTGTCCCATTTCACTCATCAGGGTGTTTGTACCCTGCTCCCTTCTCTGTTGATCCTTCACATCCCGATAGCCAAAGCAATCCTGGAGAGATTACCATTCCAGATCTTAAGCTACATTACAGAGCCACAGCCACAAAAACAGTGTGGTTTGGTATACCTTTGTCACTCTATTCTTTCCTGCCTGTTGGCTTTACTACCTAATGCCAGTAAATTCTCTATGACAGCCTAGATCCTTTCTTTTATATCATGTTTGAGTAAATAAATGGAAATCTCTTGTGATAATCCATAATTGAGGGCCAGCATTAAAATAGTACCCCAAATTCACGCTAGCTGAGTAACATACAGAGCTAGAAAACGATTTAAAGAATTCTTAGTTGTCTGTGGCCTGAGCTACTTTGCCAGGTTAAAAAACAAAAGAAGGCAAAAATAGCCTGCCTTAGAGAAGATGAGCCACACTAGAGCATGAGCAAAGAAAATCCCCTTTGAGAGCAACACTGTCTTGGTTTCTGTTTCTGGCAATCAACAGCTTTCAGAAATGCTAATTATTATAATAATAACAAGTACAGAAGAGGCCTGAAAGCCAAGGGAGGTGGGTGTGTGGGTTGCCAGGCTTTTGGGGTGGGAAAGGGAGAGGAGGAAATGATGTAAACACAGTGCACTCATGTATTAAATTATAAAAAAATGAAAATGTTAAATAGACGAATAAATAAATAATTTGTGAGTTTTAAATTGGGGAACACTCTGAGTATATTAATGGAATCCTGTGCTAGCCTCCTGTATCCTGCCCAGAACACGAGTCATCTCTTGTCCAGAGTATCCATGATCCACATGCTACCCACTCATCAGCTACTTACAAAGATCTTTATCAGTTCAATTGTCATGTTGTCAAGATTCTGGAGTTCAAGATATTCTTACTTTTACTAATAATAGCTTCTACATTCTAATATGAAGACATGGCATAATTTCTTCTTAAAACATAAATCAAGAATTTGGAAGCCCACTCAGGGGACAAATGATTTCTGTGAGAATGTGAAGAATTGAGTTTGGATCCTCAGTAACTAAAACAACAGCATATTCACATGTGTCTTCAACACACTGGAGCTGAGATATGGAAATGGGATGTGAGGGGCTTGCACATGAGCCTTTCTGTAGGGATTGGCATAATACAGATTGAATGACAGACATCGTTTCAAAAACGGAAGTTGAAGAGTGACGGAGGGAGACACCTGCCCCTGACACCTGCGTGCATTGGCATGAGTGTATGCATTTGTGCACTCATACACACACACACTTCTTGCACAGTTCAATTTTATAACCACAGTGTTTTAATATTAAAGATGTATCAATCAAATCAAGTTAGTTTTTATTTTCATCCCTTTAAACATTTTTAAACACACAAATTAACATATAACATTTGTGTATATTTATGGGACATAGTATGGAATCTCCATACATGTAGAGAGCATTTGCAGATCAAATCCAGGTAATCAGTGTGTCCATGATGTCATCCCGCCTTTGTGTCTGTAGTCTTTTTTTATTTATAGGGTAGAATGTGGATAATCACAAATCATCTTCATCCCCATGTGCTTTAGAACCATGGATCTGATTACTTCCAGGTAACTGTCCTCTGGCTCTTCTATGTATCTCCAGTCCTCTTTTACTCAAAGTCACACACTAATATTCATCACTCAGAATAGCGTTCTCCAACACCAACATAAAAGAATGACCATATGATATTGGTCATTATGTGTCTGACTTTGTTTAACATAGTATCTTCTAATTCCATCTATTTTCTATAAATAATAGAGTTTTATTTTTGTAGATGAATAACATTCCATCCTATGTAAATGCCAGATTTTATTTATTCAATTGCTATTGATAGGTGTATAATGGGTGTAGAAGAAGGTTCCACTGTGGTGATATTGTGTTCCCCAATATATTGTGCACTCTAATAAACTTATCTGGGGTCAAAGAACAGAACAGCCACTAGATATAGAGGTCAGAAAATGGTGGCACACACACCTTTAATCTTAGCATTCTGAAGGCAGAGATGCATCCAGATCTCTGAGTTCAAAGCCACACTGGAAACAAGCCAGGCATGGTGACACATGCCTTTAATTCCAGGAAGTGATGGCAGGAAGCAGAAAGGTATATTAGGTGTTAAAACCAGGAAGTAGGCTGGTTAAGCTTTTAGGCTTTAACAGTAATTCAGCTGAGATTCATTCTGGATGAGGACTCAGGCTTCCAGTCTGAGGAAACAGAATCAGCTGAGGAATTGGTAAGGTGAGTGGCTGTGGCTGGTTCTGTCTCTCTGATCTTTCGGCGTTCACCCCAATACCTGGCTTCAGGTTTGATTTTATTAATAAGACATTTTAAGATTCCTGCTACATTCCATATCTTAGCTATTGTGAAAGTACAGCAGTCTGTGCACATTTCTTTCTGATATGTGAACATCATTTTCTTCAGCTAAATATCCTGCTGGGTCACATGATAAACATACTTTTAGTATTTTGCTGAATATCCATTTATATTTTCCATAATGATTGTAGATATTTCTACTTCAACCAAATTACGTAAATGTTCTTCTTTAAAACAAATCTTTCCCAGTCTTTATTATTTTTCAACTAACCTAAAAGTGATTCCAATTGTGATGACCTGACATTTTATTGTGAGTTTTTAGCAATGACT
Source organism: Peromyscus melanophrys (assembly GCA_902168415.1). NCBI lineage: Eukaryota > Metazoa > Chordata > Mammalia > Rodentia > Cricetidae > Peromyscus > Peromyscus melanophrys. The sequence goes on from CABHPR010131320.1 coordinate 19,451, forward strand.
GGTATCTTATAATACTGACCCCCATTTTAATAAATTGATTTCTTGTTTCAGTTCTTTCTTTGAGAAACGTTTACTCCTATGGTTTTTCGTGTTACCTTGGGTAAGCTGTTTATTTTCTACAAAGCTGCTTCCCTTTTGTTTTTTTAGGATTATGTGGGTCACCCTCCTTAGAAAATGCTTAGTTCAGGCTGGGACTCCAAACAGCCTTGAAACAACATCCTTGCAGGAGGCAGAGAGAGAGAGAGAGAGAGAGAGAGAGAGAGAGAGAGAGAGAGAGAAAGAGAGAGAGAGTGAGTGTTGGTTTCTGTTCCTTGTTCTTTGTCTCTCGCTCTGGCCTGGAAACTACATGAGGACCAGCAGGAGACCAGCGTGTACCTCATTGCTGCATTTGCTTAGCTTAATGTGACCACAGGTAGTCCCCTTTGTCTGTGCTTGGAGACCTTATAAATGTTATTTGCCTAAACCACTGTTTAATCTGTTTTCTTCCAGTAATTTCAAGGAGAGATATATCAAAGTTTGGAGGGTGAAGTAAATATGATATAATTACATTATAATCTCAAAAATAAAATGAAGAATACTCCATGAATATATTGTTATCATTCATCAGTCTATATTAAATTTAAAGATAAGTAAGCAGGACTGAAAAATAAACTTAGCGTTCCATCAATAGAATAGACCAAGTATCTCTAATAAATCTTTGTAGGGAACCTTAAAAGATTATTCCACTCACTCATTCATTTTCTAAAATACTTATTAACAGCAATGATCTAAGAAATAGTTAATTTCTTAAAATGAACTGTGTAATGTAGTGGCCATTTTGTACCTCTAAGCTAATGTGAAAGTATATATCCATATTGCATTAATGGAAATTTGTTCAACTACTTTGGAAAGCAATTTGGCATTATCTCACAGAATGGAAATCATATAAAACTATGACTCAGAAATCCAACTTCTAGGAATGTGACTTAATCTTCTCCCCAGGAATGATTCATGATATAAAGAATGCTTATGCTTCACTCTACTATTTATGTGGTCTCTGCTACTAATGTTCAGTGACAACATAGTGAATGAATAAGGGAATTAAAGCAACATATATTATTCAACATCAAAATGTATCAGTTATAGAATGGATTAAAAGTGCTAGAAATTTAGGGTTTAGAAAATGTTAAGTTGAAAGTTATTATAGAGGTATATATAAGATCTTATTTTGCTTTATGTTTTAACTTAGTTTTCTGTAAGTCAGTTACATTCACTGGTTTTTCTTAAACTGAAGCTCAGAACTATTTTATTTTTCCCATTCTGAGCTGGCTTAGGTTTTCTCTGACAGGGGAAAGTGTTGGTTGATTTATTTTTTGGCTCTCTACTCTTTGGGTGGCCTACCACCCAACTCCCAAATAAATACACACACAGAGGCTTATTCTTAATTACAAATTCCTGGCCTAAGCTTGGCTTGTTTCTTGCGAGCTTTTCTTAAACTGTCCCATATATCCTTTGCCTCTGGGCTTTTATCCTTCTCTATTCCTGCATACCTTTTCTTTCATTCTTCCTCCGTGTCTGACTGTGTAGCTGATTGGCTGGCCCCCTAATTCCCCCTCCTTCCTCTCTTGTTCCTCCTCCTCCTCCTCCCAGATTTCTCCTCCTATTTATTCTCCCTGCCTGCCAGCCCTGCCTATCCTTTCTCTTGCCTTGCTATTGGTCATTCAGTTCTTTATTAGACCATCAGGTGTTTTAGACAGGCACAGTAACACAGCTTCACAGAGTTAAACAAATGCAACATAAACAAAAGCAACATGCCTTAAAATAATTTTCTACAACAGAAAAGGAGCTAAATTTTTATCAACCTTGTCTTTTTATGTTTCAAATATAAATAATGTGATTCTGTAACTCTAAATATTATAAATTGTTTATGATAGTGAAAGATGAGTAAGGATTTATTAATCATAAGATTGCAAACAAAAATTGTGTCTCTTAGAAAACATTTCACTGGCTTTTGACAAGTAAGTATACCAAACTTTGCCAGTAACAGTTCTTTTCAACCAAGTGGTATATAAATTTTTATTAATATTTAAAAATAAAAAAGTTAAAGGTATCATGATACTAATCTCTATCTCTGTTTCTTTCTCTTCCTCTCTC
>CABHPR010131320.1:21683-55616 GCA_902168415.1 Peromyscus melanophrys
CTCTGTGTAGCTTTGCGCCTTTCCTGGAACTCACTTGGTAGCCCAGGCTGGCCTCGAACTCACAGAGATCCGCCTGCCTCTGCCTCCCGAGTGCTGGGATTAAAGGCGTGCGCCACCACCGCCCGGCTGCATTTCTTAATGTTAGAAATACATTTTTGACACTGACATGGCTTAACATTCAATTAAACATTGAAAATAATGTGTAATAAAATATTAAGTCATAATATTTTAAAAATTAAATGGAGCAAAGAGAAGACAGGGCACAGTATGAATTAAAATCCTTGACTTTCTTCTTTACATCAGATATGTTGCTTTCTTTTGATGAATTCTCTATTCTCTCTCTTTATACATCATAGGGAAGCTGCTACCATTTTGAACTGTGAGAACTTGTCAACTGAAACTCTGATTTTTCTGCACTTCCTCTCCATTCAGGCTGACAGCATTTTCTGTCTGTGGTGCACCATTTACAAGCATGAAGGGAAGGTATCTTTCTTGAATATTATTTTACCACACAAGTGCTATGTGATATGAAATAAACTGACTTTTTTAAAATTACAGAATTCCTCAGAAGTCCCAGATCACTAGTATTTAAAAAGAAAATAAATGAATAAATAAAATTAAAAAAAAAAACAAAACTCCTTTTTGCCAGTCCCTTTGATTGGAGCTCAAAGGGAAGTTTGGTAACTAAAATGGAAAAACTTTTATAAGAACATGGAATGATACATAATAACCTTATTAAAGCTCAGAGTGGCAATGACATGTTATGAGATGGAGAAATGGTATATGGAGGCTCACTGCTAGTCTTGGTTCCTAGGATGGCCTTGCTGGGAAGGTTTAGGAGGCCTGGCTCATCTAGATGCTCTTAACTCCCTGGAAGAACGCACCTGATGAAAATGGGAATCTCGTCCTCCTTTTTTTCCACTTTGCTCCTTAGCAGAGGTGAGCTTGGCACTGCTGAGCACTGTCAGGAAGTGTTTGCCTTCATCAGTGGGGCCAAGTGAAGAAGTGACTTGATCTCACACTTAAACCTCCAATATTTTGAGACAAAATAAATTTTTTCTGTTTTCTTTTTAAAAATAGATCAGCTGCCTCATTCCTTTTATTATAGTGACTACAAACTGGTATTTTATGAAAGAAGTCACCAGACAGTGAAAAATATGCAATAAGAGTCGTCAGGAAGGAGAAGTATATGTAGTAGCTAAGAGTTCAGTAAGAATACAATGAATTTCATACTTGAGTTAAGTAATGATAGATACTAAGAGTAGTGATATTACACTGTCAATCACAGGTATTGTCTCCGGTTAGAGGAAACTGTAATTATAAAGGTATACTGGAGGCATTTAGGAATATTTTACCTTTCTTGCCATGTGTGCAGTTCAGTTAAGCTTTTGTTCTTCCCACCAATGGGGAAAGATAATGTAGGAGTAATATGATTAAAAAAAATCAGTTTTGAAACTATGGAAAATATTGTCAGTTCAGAGAAGCCCTTTGAGTAGTGTTCTTGGGGTGAGGGACAGAGGGTGGGGTGCTATGCAAACACTAGGGATGGCAGAGTAATAATTCATGTGAGGCAAGAAGGAAATCCAATTCAACACTCAGTAGTCATTCAAACTTCTAGAGTGTGACACCAGGTAGTTTATTTTAGGCATATTTAAGTACAGTATAGTTTGTGAATAAGTTTCCTGGTATAACAGAATCCTGTGTGCACTATGAGGCACAGTTATGTTATAACTCTTCTCAAAGCACATGTCACTTCTTCCATAACGATGAGTTCTAAAGATAGGCTTCATGTGTCATCTTAAGGACCAAGGGTATTAACTGTCTCCTATATGTGGGAGTCTGGGGGAGCCCCTGGCTTTACAGATAACACAGTGGTCACCTAGACTACCTCCTTTCCTGCGTGCATGAGCTTGGGGGAGCCAGGTATCATCTGGCCCTACAGATAGCTCAGGGGTCACCCACGCTATTAACCAACTGCATTCCCAGGCTTTGGGGCAGAAACCAGGTTTTATACCTCTTATGTTTAAAGAGATAACCCTGCTTGTTGCTTTTCTGTGAGTGCAAGGACCTTTGTGCTCTCAACAAGTAAAGAGATAGTTGCTGTGACCTGTTCTCTATGCTGTGAATGTGTGGCTCTGATTGGTTAATAAATAAAGTGCTGATTGGCCAGGCAGGAAGTATAGGTGGGACAAAGAGAGAGGAGAATGCTGGGAAGTGGAAGGCTGAGGTGTGAGGGTAAGCCACAAGCCACGTGGCAAGGTATAGATTTATAGAAATGGGTTAATTTAAGATATATGAACTAGATAGTAAGAAGCCTGCCACGACCATACAGTTTATAAGTAATACAAGTCTCTGTGTGTTTGTTTGGGTCTGAGTAGCTGCAGGAGTGGTGGGTGAAAGAGATTTGTCTGGACCGTGGACCAGGCAGGACCAGGAAAACTTCAGCCACAGATAGTCAGCTATGAGGGAAATAGAGATGGTTCCAGATGCCCACAAACCAGAATTATTTACAGTTGTTATGCAATTTCCTGATTATTTCATGGTTGACCTTGAGCAGAATACGTAGGATCTTGTTGTATGAGTGCATAGCACATGAAAAGCATGTGATACAAGTTGAGACGACAAAATTACACCAGAAAGGGTGCAGTCTTTCCCCTTTTTCAAAATATTTTTATATTATTTCCTATTTTCAAACTCATTAGTCTAAAGGCAAATATCAACACTGAAGATTATTGACCATAATTTATTCAGAATACATTACTCAAAGCACAGTTACAAGTTTGTTCAATATTTTTAGGATACCATTTCATTAAAGACAACATGTTATTCATTTTTTATAGTCTTCAAATTGTTTCCTTATGGAAATGTATAATGCCTTTACAAAAACAGAAATGCAATGTTGCATTAAATGACTTTATTTGTAAAGTTGTCAAAATATTTTCAAAATTCTTAATCACAAAAACTCCCATATAAATGTAAAATGATTTTTATCTAGAGGTTTTTATATTTTACTCACATATGAAATATTTTATAGGAGAACATTGAAGATAATAAGAAAAAGAAAATAAAGAGTTTGAACACAATAATATACCAGATGTTCAGTAAATATTCTATAAAATTCAGCTAGATAATCATTAGATATGATTCTGTCTGCATCATTTCCTCTGGAATTAAATAAAATGTTGTTTTGATTTTATTTCTGTCACTGACAAACATGCTAAAGTGTTTGTGATGAAAATATAGAACTAACACAGGACATTTTCTTGTACTCCTTTGATTTGAGAATTTTGAATTTTCATAAGAATATTTGTCTTTTAGCAATCCACCAGTTATATAAGAAAGTCTGCATAGTAAATTTTTTGATAAGAAGAAACATTGACCCTTTGGAGGCTTTCATGAGACATCCTTGTTATTTTGCTCCATATACTCTCTCACTTTATATAGATTTATTTAATTGTTATTCAGCTAACTGCCACCTTTGGTTTTGGCTTTATTACCTTTTTTTCACACTAGATAAGCCTTAAATAACATTTCTTTCATTTTATTTACAAATAAGACAGTGATCTTAAGAACTCATTGATTATCATATGTAATTATGATCATCTCACATATTTATGCAGAGATAAGTTGAGGCAGTTAGAATTTGTAGAGCTTCAAACAGAGTAGTCCTCTTTTGGATTGTATCTATGCTCATTTCCTTGACATGTGATTTCATGTACCACATTGCATAAACCTCTTACAATTATATACCCAGGTCACACTTCTGTGTAATTCATATTCTCAATTCATTTTAGAATCTGCTGATTCAGTTTTCTCTCGTTGAGGCCTAACAAGACTTTTCACACTCACTTTGTCCTAGGTTGAGCTCTTTATATCTCCTTTTCAAACTGACTTCATCTTGATATTCTTTTATCTATTCCATTTCTATTATTGCTAATCTATTATGTTTTTTTTTTTTTTTTGGTTCTGTTTGGGAGGAAACCTATAGTTATTTCCATAAAGACACCCTCATTTAAAAAAAATCCCTGTTTTCTTTTTTCAGTAGATTAGTGAAAAGTTATGTACCCAAATGAATTTTGCTTTACTGTACCTGATAGTATTATTATATTAGAAAATATGTATTGCAAATAGAGGATACTTCCACGTGTCCACGATTTTCTGTAGTCATGAACTTGGCTGTTCTTCGGGTGTTCTATCTGTCCACTTATAATTTGGTAAAATTGTTTGCTGGCTTGGTAAGCTGGGTAGCAACTTAAAGTTCCCATCTGTGAGTCCTTGCCAGAATCCCTGGCAGCTATTATTACTGAGGATGACCTTACTGCAATAGTGTAACAGCACCCACAAGAGGAAAGAGATATAAAAGAATGATTAGAAAATGGACATGGTGCAGGAAGTGTGACACCAAACTGAACATTTATTTACTTGCCATTAGCAAGCATGTGAGGAAAGATTTTATTATTTTAATTTTAAGTGAAGATACTGAAACATATAGAGACTAAATAATTTGTTACTATAAACAGCAACGTGACAATCAGGATTAAGACACAGGTCTTTGTGCTTCTTGACTTGAACTGCTGATCATTTGTGGTACACACAGTGTGTTGGGTGATGTTTCCAAAGTGCCCAAATACCAGGTCTCTACAGTCTTTAAATAACTCTAAAATACCTCTAAGAAAGATTTACCAGTCAAGATTGGAAAACAAATCAGAAAAAAAAAAATAAGTAATCTCCTATTCAGTAATTTTGTAAAAACTTTAGCCTGTAAAGAAAGTGAAGAAATAGGTTTCTACTCAGAGGGATAAAACCTTGATGCACAGAACAGCAGTCGAGGATGATAGATATTCCAAGACAGAAAGGAATAGACACATGTCTTGCTTAATGAAGCCTCAGTTTCCAATGGTTTTAATTGTTAAACTAATTGCTTGGCTTCAAATGTAATGTCCTAGTTTGCTTTATTTGACGTGATAAAATACCTACCAAAGGCAACTTAGGGAGAAAGTGTTCATTTAGCTTACCCTTTACAGTCCATCATGGAGGGAAACCAAGACAGGAACTGGGAGGCAAGCTCTGAAGTCTAGAGCACGGAGGGAGGAACACTGCTCCTTGGCTTGCTCATTCCGGTTTTCTCAGAGGGACCTAGAACCATCTGTACAGCAATGGCACCACCCACAGTATTCAAGGTCCTGCAGATCAGTTCACAATTAAGAAAATGCTCCTAAGACCTGCCCACATATAATCTGATGGAGGCAGTTCCAATATGGAGGTTCTTTCTTCTCAGGTGTACCAAGTGGACAAAACCAGACAGCAGAATTAAGAAGTCGCTTTTGGTTCTAAGCACTTTGTGCTAGTTGTTTCGTATCCCAATTTATAATCCTCTTCATATTGTTCTTTGTCTGAAAGTGATTGGTGCAGCAATTAGGATGGCTATAATAGGAGCCATAACCACGTGGCAAGTGAATCAACGGTAATAATTATCGTATGCTACTTCATTCAGCAACTATGGTATATACATGCTAAATTATTTAATTATTTGTAGATAGAAATAATAATAGAAGGGTGAAATAGGACTCATTTATGTATTGTTTTTTGAAAAAACTCAACACTGATCTGATAAATGAAGAAGCATAAGATTAAAACTAACTACTACTGTGTTTTCATTGGTTTTAATAAAATGCCGGGCGTTGGTGGCGCACGCCTTTAATCCCAGCACTCGGGAGGCAGAGCCAGGCGGATCTCTGTGAGTTCAAGGCCAGCCTGGGCTACCAAGTGAGTTCCAGGAAAGGCGCAAAGCTGCACAGAGAAACCCTGTCTCGAAAAAACCAAAAAAAAAAAAAAAAAGTTTATGAGTAGTAGAATTTCATTATCTCATCTTTTCAAGTACATTTGCAGTGCTCAAGTGTAATCATACTAAATAAAGTCAGGTTCATACAAAATCCTCCCCTAACATTTTTTTACAATGTGAAAAATATGAATTGATCTTTGATTTCCAATACAGTACAGGACATCATATAGGATGTCCTAGGACAGTATCCAAATGCAAGCATGTAGCACTCAACTTCTAATGTTTGAACTGTGGTAGTAGACATCAGAAAGGTAACATTTTATGATGTACACATAATGTTGACCACTTTGCTTTTAAACTACATTTTAGGTTTAGTCTGAGTCTTCTATATTCCCTCTCATCATTAAGTTGGTTCTTTTTTCTAATACAAGGAAAAAGAGAATTGGAGGTTGATTGAAGAAATGAAACAGAAATAATTTAATTTGTAGAGTTTATTGTTTATCTTTTGATAATGGGTAAGCGTAATAAATCTTGTTATAACTCGTTTTGCTTATAGCTGACATCAAATCCAATTTTACAAAGCAGTACCTACACATGTTGTGTTTGTATTGTTTTAAAACAATAAAATGTACACTCCCAGGGCCCACACTACTGCAAAGAATTATAAAGCATAAAAAAGATCAATTCAGTGCTTACTATAGAGTAGAAAATGCTAGCACTGCCACTGTGCTTTGCTGATGTATCTTTTCAGAGACACATTTTTGCTGTCCTGAAAGAATTTATTCCACTTGGTGAGCAGCCCACCTTACAGGGAGAGCAATGCCAACATTCACATAAAGGATAATCTGGGTGTTGTATTGTAAATGCTCAAACAAGGCTCAGAGCCCAAACTATATGCTATCCATAATAGTGATATTTGCAATTCCCTCACAGTATAGAGAGTCTTTTGTGATTTTCTTTCTTAGAAATAGAGCACAAATATAAATAGCTCAATGACATACTATACATAATTCTAAAAGAGCACTCTTGTTTCTGTCTTCAGAATACAGACAACACAAAAGCAATGGGAAAACTCACAAAATGGCATAGAATACAAAATATGTTAGAGGCGTATTGACACTAAAAGTCAGTTATGACATCTTCTGTTGTGATGTATTTTGCATGAATAGAAATTTTCTTTCAAAATAAGAAACAAAACCATTTTCTGTAAGGTCATATAGTAATGCCGTCTTTACTAATTCTTACTCTCTTGGGAAATCAGTGTGCAGACTTGTTTTTAATTTCTGGGGAAGGTTTTATATGGCACTAAACACTGCGGCAGCTATCGGCAGCTTTCAACTCTAAGAGTTGTCTGTCTTCCCAACCCTGCACGTGATCAGAGGGATTGTCAGAGAATAGTGCTCCCTGGAGATCACATTTCTCTCTAGTGTTTTGAAATATTTGCTCTGTGTTCATCCATTATAATTTACTTACTTCAATTTAAATAGTTTTTTATAGTTTCTAATTTCAACCAATTTTAATTTATTCCAACATAACCAACTTTGAAATTCTTTAAGTATCTTTACATGTATTTATTGTGTGTGCACATGTATGTATGAATGTATGTATGTACATGGTCATTCATATGCTGTGGCTTGTCAGTAGAGGTCAGAGGAAATCTTGTTTTTGTTGTTGTTGTTGTTTTGTTTTTTTGTTTTTCTCCCTCCACTATGTGACTTCCAGAAATAGAATGCAAGCCATCAGACTTGGTTATAAGTGGCTTTATCTGGTGAGCCATGTCATTAGCCCAAATTGTTTAAATATTTTGGATGGCACTATTATATCTGCATATAGAATATAAATGGGCAGGGATTTGATCTCTTTGCAGTAGTATTATGCACAGTAGAACTACGGTGTATATTTCCAGGAAGATGGGTGAAAACAGAATACATAATAGTATTGTGTTAACGTGGGCTCAAAGACAAATCCTTCATTACCTCTCTCATGTACAGATCCTAGCTTCTAACAGTTTAATATTTAATATTCTAATATTCTAACCTGTGTATTCAGGTTAGGATAATATGAATATGTTTCAGGAGGTTATAAAGGGGACCATGCGACTGAAAAACGAACACAATGAAAAACATTCTTTAATAGAAAAAGCAGAAAAACAATAGAAAAATTTGAAGTTGGAAATTCTGAGGGTAAAGAGAACACCAGAGCAATGAAAACAGGGTGAGACAAAGAGATGAGGGGAAAGACAGGAGGGAAGGGGTGGTGGTGCCCTGTCTGAACTGATTACATTGTAAACAAAGTGCGTGGGAAAAGAAATCAATGGTCCTCTCCAGAGCTGGAGGCTCTATGCTTCCCAAGGCACGATGTGTTCACTTGTGCAACTGTGGCGTGGCTGTCATGGGATAGCTCTTCACTTTCTCACTGGATTTGAGGCCTACTGCACGGTAGGGAATTCCATGTTAGGAATTATAATCCTGATCCAAAGCTTATGGCTGGAGAAGTTTATGAGTTATTTTTGTTGCTGTGGCCAAGATAAACTTAAGGATGAAAAAGTTTGTTTTGGTTTATAGTTCCAGAGGGATAAGAGACCATCATGGAGGGGAGACAAGGCAGCAGGCTTCAGGAATGTCTCAGAAAGCTGATTTCTCACATCTTCAAATGTAAACACAAAGCAGAGAGTAAACTGAGAGCCTACCCCATGATTCACATCCCCCAACAAGGCTGGATCAACTCCACTTCTACAAACAAGGCTTCAAATTGGGGATGAGTATTCAAATGCCCTGGACTATGGAAATCACTTCTCATTCAAAGTAGTAGGTAGATATTAAATGATATTAAATGATAGCTCGTTGTTATTTGCTAAGTGGTCACGTTGTCAAATTGTCTTCTGAATAATTATGTTTGTACATATAGATCTGCATGCTATCAACCTTTGTCAGGTAAGTTTCTTATAGTAGACAGCAGTCGGTGGTGTGTAGCATGAGTCTTAAAAGTTCTTATTAATAAAATCAAACTTGAGCCAGGTATTAGGGTGAACACTGGAAGGTCAGAGAGACAGAATAAGCCACAGCTACCTTCACCTTGCTGGATCCTCAGCTGGTCTTGTTTCCTCAGACTGGAGGCCTCTGAGTCCTAATCCAGAATGGGTCTCAGCTGAACTGTGCTCCAAAGCCTGAATGCTTAATCAGCCACATGCTTAACCAGGCCAAATGCTTCTCTAGGCCAAATGCTTAACCAGGCCAAATGCCTCGAGTTTCTTCACCCCTTATATACCTTTCTGCTCTCTACCACCACTCCCTGGGATTAAAGGCTGGCTTTCTGGGATTAAAGGTGTGTATCACCGTGCCTGGCTGTTTCCAATGTGGCCTTGAACTCACAGAGATCCAGAGGGATTTCTGTCTCTGGAATGCTAGGATTAAAGGCGTGTACTATCACTGCCTATCCTCATGTTTAACATTGTGGCTGTTCTGTCTCTGACCCCAGATAAGTTTATTAGTGTGCACAATATTTTGGGGAACACAATACCACCACAGTGGTGATACATGTAAGAGTCTGTCTTGTTCTCAGTAAGAGGCCTCCAACTTACTGGGACATCTTAATCAACAAACACCCTTCTCCTAGCCAAAGCTGAAGGAACCCTGCATAGAAAGAGGCAGAAAGAACATAAGAGCAAGGAGGAGAATCAGAGGAGTGATGTGAAATGCTGACTTCTGAACATGACATGACCATTTCACTGGTGAACTCATAGCTAAAATGCTTACTTGCACAAGATGTACACAGAATCAAGCCAGAAATATTGTAGCACAGAAGGAGGATTGTAGCATGAATCTTTCTTTCTTTTTTTTTTTTTTTTTCCGAGACAGAGTTTCTCTGTGTAGCTTTGCACCTTCCCTGGAACTCGCTTTGGCGACCAGGCTGGCCTCGAACTCACAGAGATCCGCCTGCCTCTGCCTCCCAAGTGCTGGGATTAAAGGCGTGCGCCACGACTGCCCGGCTTGTAGCATAAATCTTAAATGGTCTTTTTTTTTTTTTTTTGGTTTTTCGAGACAAGGTTTCTCTGTGTAGCTTTGCACCTTTCCTGGATCTCGCTCTGTAGACCAGGCTGTCCTCGAACTTACAAAGATCTGCTTAAATGGTCTTATTAATAAAAACAAACCCGACCCAGGTATTAGGGTGAATGCTGAAAGGTCAGAGAAATAGAACAAGCCACAGCTAACCTCGCCTCACCAATTCCTCAGCTGATCTTGTTTCCTCAGACTGAAAGCCTCTGTGTCCTCATCCGAACGGATCTCAGCTGAACTTCTACTAAAAGCCTAAAAGCTTAACAAACCTAAAAAACCTCTAGTTCCTGGTCCTCACGCCTTATATACCTTTCTGCTTCCTGCCATCACTTCTGGGATTAAAGGCGTGTGTCACCATGCCTGGTTGTTTCCAGTGTGGCTTTGAACTCACAGAGATCCGTGAGTTCAAATGCTAAGATTAAAGGCATGTGCTACCACTGCCTAAACCTATATTTAATATAGTGACTGTTCTGTTCTCTGACCCCCAGATAAATTTATTGGGGTGCACAATATATCAACCACAGAGGATCCTTTCCAGGCCCCCATACCATCTGAAGAGCTATTCACAAGTAACAGCTGCTGGGAGAAGTAGAATGTTCCTTTTTGAGGTGTGTTCCCACTGGCAGTTTCCCATACTCATGTGCATGTTCCCACATCCATGAACATATGGGCAGCACAGGTTGGACTTAGTGGTTTATCACAAAGAAAAATATTATAAATAAATGAACACGTGAAGTTGGAAGTAAGATATTTCTGAGAGGACACAGGGAATTTGGAGTAGGAAAATAGGAAGTGGTGAGAGGTGCATATGATCACATTTCATTGTATACATTCATGAGAATCAACAATAAAAATTGCACTATATTTTGTATAGAAACAAAATTAATTTATATTTATAGGCAAACATTCAAGCCACATATTTTTTTCTTTTGGGATGTTTTTATTACACTTATTTATTTTGTGTAGGTGGTGGGAAGTTTGTACAAGTGCCTGTCATCAGGCATGACGATATCTTTATCAGCTGAACTGTGAACTGTCTCACAGGCCTAGAAACCTGTTTTACAACACATAAAATTGTTGGTGATAATACTGTGGAACATTGTGAAGCTAACAAAAATATGCAGTTGAGTTTCCTTATGAATGTCCTATGCCCCAAAGTCATGTTGAAGTTTAATTGAAGTTCAGAAATGCTAGCCTGTAACAAAAGCATTAGTATTACTTAATATAACAGTAATAGATTAGCATTTTCATCAGTGGAGTGAAACATGCCGGCCTCTCTAGATAAAGGAAGGATTATTAAAGTTATTTTTTCTTAGTTCTTGACTTGTAACCATTCAATCAGCGTATTTAATGTTATTAAGCAGCTCTATTATACGTCAGTAGCCAGTTTTTTAAAAATCCTTTTTATTTTCTCATAAAGCAAATGAAAGATAGTGGCTAAGTTATTGAAGACAAAGCTTATCATTTTTTCTCTCAAAATAATTCATGGGAATTAGAATAAAATAGGATTTATAAAGTAATTTAACTATTAGAGATATTTAGTTCAAACTGCATATAAATATCTGAATTATGTTTGGTAGCACTAAATATTTTAATGAAGAATTCAGATCTTTATATAACACTCAAGCAATTAAAGTGAATTCTGCTTCGGAGATAATAAGATCACTAGAAATATTAATTTAATAGACTTTTTAGAGTATATGCTTCTGCATAAGGTTAAAGTTTTTTTTGATTCTCAAATTATCTTATTACAAAATTGACAAGAAAGTTTGCCCCTAAACATTGATCAGAGTAGTGGTAAGTATGATCACAGGCCTATTTTACTGGAATAAATGAAGGAAGTTCAATAGACATTCTATTGTTCATTGCTCAAATATTTTACCATACAGTTTTGTCACAGTATAAATCAACATTTAAAGACAATGTCACTTTAAATATTACTATGTGGAACAGCATCTTTAGCCATTCCCTAAGTAACACAGAGGAAACTGGGCTCCTCTTTTGTGTTTCTTAGTCTCATTAACAAAACAATCTAGGAATAGAGTCAAATGGAAGCATAATGGCAAACGTGTTATGCTTTGAAGGAAAGTCTTCCAGGAAGGAAAGCTGTGCATGTCTGTTGCTGCCCAGAGGAGGGTAATGAAGAGGAGAAGGAAAGAGTCATGCAGACACAAGGTCAAATAGCCACATGGCAGGGTGGGAGAAGAGGAACGAAGCTCAACATCTAGGGAGGTCAGCGTGTTAGAGAAAGCATGCTTAGGAAGGACTATCAAAGTTCTGCTTTTCTGAATAACTCAGAAAAGTGTCAGACTTTAAATCCTGTGTGGCTGAGGTCCATAAGCTCTGTACTAGAAGTAAGGATTCCGGAAAGGAGAGTACAATATCTCATTAGAGAACTAATCAGTCCACCTCTCCTTAGTATAGCTTTAGTTGGGCTCCCAAGGGTGGCCCCTTCACCAAAGTGACTGGCCCAGCCTGCCTGGAATGCGAGTTCTCTACACAGGTCAGGCATTCTATCAACTGGAGTTATTCTTCTGCTCGAATACAGTAAGTGTCTGGAAATTAATGACTGTGGAGAATAGAGGTGTTTTGAGCACTCCTCTGTCTCTTATTCTCTGCACTTTGACTAGTTGTTGGTCTCTGTTAACTACCATCCACTGCAAGAAGAATCTTCCAGGATGAGGGTTGAGGGATGATGTATTAATCTGATGTATTAATCATGCCCTAAACCCCAAGGTTCATGGACCTTTGTGGAAAGATTATAGGAGTCAGAGGTGATGGATAACTACAGGGAAGCAGTGTTTGCAGACACAATGGCCAGTTGCATAAATCAACTCATAGATACTGTAAGAATGCACAATACCTACTCAAGCTCAAGGTAGACAAACTCTCAGCATGTGGATGGGGATGTGGGTATCTGTACTCCAGCCCTAGTCAAGGAGCTATGAGCATTGGATAGTTGCTGGTAAAAGGAAGTCAGTTTTCCTTGTGACTTCTGGTAGGCTGACCACTCTCTAGTAGACTCCTCAGCTCCTAAGAGTATTTGGGCAATGCAAACTGGACTTTATAGATTAAATAACAACAAAATAGACAATGGGAAGTAGGATGGGTAAGAAGGTAGGACTGGATCTGGAAGGAGGTGGGAAACAGAGATATGACTGTAATATATTATATGATATTCTCAAAAATATAAAAATATTATTTAAAATTAAAAAGGGAAAAACTTAAGAGAATGAGTAAGTAGTAGTTTATATTAATCAAAAATAAATATGCATGAACACATATATATTTATGCAATTAGAGTGACAGTTTAAGCATAATGGGATATTTGTGTCATCTTAAAACAGATCTCTCAAAGTATTTATTGATGACGATGGAGAAATATTTACTTGATAATTGGAGAATTCTGATAGCTACCATTTTAGCTGAGTAGTCATGGTTAAAACCATGAATAATGACAAGTGACGTCAGTGATGTGAAGCCCTAAAAAGACATACCACCTCTGTGAAATTCTTCCTGAGCATGTATATTTATTTAATCTATCCATAAACACTGTGGCTAAGCACTCACTAAAGGGCATTCTAAACAAAATGTCAAAATTATCCTCTAGTCAAGGCAATGAAACAAATCAAGACAGTGATAGACTGAATTTGGCTGAGAGGATATGAAGACAAATACAATGTGTCACCCTGCACCGTCATTACAGAGAAAGAGGGATGAATGGAAGAGATATTGGAGAAATCCTAATGCCTTTTATACTTTTACTAAATATACTATTCAAAAGTTAATAATTTAATTATAAAAATATATGTTATTACACAAAATGGTAAGATCAGAGAAAGTAGCATGAAGCATTTTGAGGAAAACTATTATTTGTGTGTTTCTTCTATAAAATGACTATGTGGGCTGGAGAGATGGCTCAGCCGTTAAAGGCTAGGCTCACAACCAAAAATATAAAATGACTATGTTTTCACAATATTAAAAATTTTAAATGTTCTACCTATTTGTTTTTGTCTGGGTCATCACCTAACATTTAATTAAATTCAACCTATTGAGTTCTGCTTTCCACTGCTGTGTCATCCTTTCTGAAAAACATTTTTAAATACCTAGAATAAGCTGGAATGAGAAATGTTTCCAAATGCACTGCAGTTGAAGTCTTTGTCAGGAAAATGTATTGTGTTTCTATTTTCTTCTCTCATTGATAATGCTGTCATGAGCTGAAATCATCTGAATTTCAATGTGTCAGCTTCCCCAAGTATTCATATTTAGAAGAGCAAAGACCACGGATCAGATTTATTGGACCTTCTCAGTAATCAAGATGCTGCTTGGATGACATTTGTATTCTAGTTGACTACTGTGGGGGCCCACAGAGACCCCAGCTTGTGGCTTGTTTTTATCTTGACTCAAGGTCAGAGAGTCTGAGCTTGTTTCCCCCCTGCAAGGCTGCATAATAGGATGTTTTGGCCAGATGTCTTATACTTCAAGGCCTAATTACAGGATACTTTGCCATAAGGCGTGGTCACCAGATATCTTGAGTACTAAGGAGGTGTTTACACTTAACTGTACTTTGTACTTTGAACTGTGATGTCCTTGAAAGGGGGAGGTCTTTTTGTCCCTCTTGTTTTTGGGTATATAAAGGCTGTGAGTAATAAACTCAAGGTCTGTGGTATTGACCCAGAACCTTCCAAAGCTATCCTGTGTCTCTGTCTTTTTCTTCATCTAAGTCTATATTTCATAGCTATCATTCTCCAGTTCCACACTCCCCGCCTCAGAACGCATTCAACAGGTTGAGCAGGACTCAAAAAAAGACAGGATCTTATCAAACAGAATCTGACACTTACAAAAGATGTAGACAATAAAAAAATTTGAATATTAGTTTCAGCTCTTTCTAAATTATTTAACATGCCTGTGATATTTGTCTCCATATTTTCAACATGTATTTAGAACAAAATGAATATTAATATTAAAATTGTTTAATATATTTACTAACTCTTACTATTATGTCAGAAATATTGATTCATCTCTCACACTCAGGTCATTACTTCTTACAAATTATTAAAGTTTTAATTTAGCCTGGACACCATCTGCAGTTCATGCCTCAGACATTGGTGTCAAATAAGTTTTAATTACATATTTTCTATTTAACTACTCTCCAAATATTTATTAGGAAAAGACAGTTGTAAACACTAACAAATAATTTACAAAGAGACAATTATAAATCTGGGATTAAACACATTTGAGCATTTAAGAACAAGCACTATTATGGATAGGATGGTTTATTTTATATATATTAGAAATAGTAACTATATTCATAAAGTATGCAATTTTACAGAAATTAAAAATACATAAGTAATTGTAAATATGATGGCAGCTAGTAAAATAGGAATACTGAGCTTATAACTTATTTTGTTAAATTACACAATGCCTCATAATATCAAGCTGACTCATATATTCCTTTGCTCTGGGGTGGTGGTGTCAATTGTTAATGGCACATTCCTGTGGAGCAGGACAGCATTAGAGGTCACAGACTTGCCATCCACGTCCTCTGTGACTCCTCACCTTGTGCAGGCACTTAATGAAGCTTCTGCATTTTGTGTGAACATGCTGTCTTGGCAGTCTAGATGTTGTCCAGCACAGTCAATTTGTCCTTTGGCAGCAGAATGCTTCGCTAAGGTTATCCTTCCACTTGGCAGCAAATTGGTTACACATAAGCTACTTTCTCACTTACTCTAATCAGGGATCATATTCAATATCAATTATTTTATGAAATATTTTTGTCATTCCATGTGCTACACATAGTAATTTCAATACTGAAGTTTTTTTAAATCAAAATGTTAATTTGCTTATAGGATGATATAGTCCATACATCTAAGGGAGTTTAACACATTTAATGGTGTTTTTTTTTTTCCAGTCAGGCAAATTATTTGACAATACAATTTGTGAGTTTGAAGATGACTATGTATCATTTTTATTTCGGCTTCAGGCTTATCAGAAGGCTGAAGCAAGTAGCATCTCTGATTCAGTTGTGCTCTTCTGTCTGTCTGTTGGTCCTCTTTGTGGATGCTTCCAATTCTCTTCTCTTTCTGTTTCTCCTCCTTCCTCTTCTCCCTTTCCTCTGATGACAATGATTGAATAAGTATTTTCAATCACAGCCAAGTAGGCTCTTCTCTCCTGAAAGGGAATCATGAAAATTCTGAGCAAACACAATTCCCTTGACTCATTATACTTTATTAAGAAATAATGTATTGGCAAATAAGCGTGTATCATAGTAAAAATACTATTAATATAAAATGAACCAACAGCAAAATTAAAGCTTTTGTTATTTCATAAGGAACGTTTCTTTCACATTTTCACGCCATCATTTAATAGCTAAGTAAGGTTTATGAGATAAAAGATCTTATGTTCTTTCTATTAAGAGGAAGCAAATAGTTACTTGACCTAATTAAAATCTTCTATCTAATGTGACCTAAAATAGACAGGATAGCTATTTTTGGAAATTTACTCTTTCGTTTTCTAGGGATACTACTAACATTTTTCCTTTTTATTTCAATTTTTCTGATTTTTTTTCTCACATTGTTTGTGTTGACACTTGATTTCTCATCAGAAACTCCACATTTGCAAGGAAACAATATTCCTTCCTCAGTTTCTCATATGGCACTAAGATAGAGTCCCTCTTTAGCCATGTTGATTTGGGAAGTAGAAGAGGGTTTTATTCTATTATTTATTAGGTATTTTTTCTATCATGGATGTCAGAAAGTGAAGTTGATATTCAGGAGAATGGGGTAAGAGGCAGCTAGAAAGTGTCAGTCCTGGTTAATCAGCTGGCCCATGAGTCCCAAGTCTTTAGGCACATCCCTGAACTTGTTGCTTTTACATAACTTAACCAATTGTGAAATACTCATAATCTGTTATGTAAACCTTCAACAAATTCACCTTACAGCTGAAGCTCTTTCCTGTTTTATTACTGACTTTTATAAAGAACATGGGCTAATTTGCCATGAAAAGAATACAAATTATTAGTCTGTACAGGACCACAGTAGTTCATCTGTCGTCCTTGTAACTACATAGTTTCAAACAATTTTGGAGAATTTGCATATACTGGTACCCCTGCTCTCCTCTCTCATCCTTTCCTCCTCTCTCCTCCTGGTTCCATGTCTTCTTGCAAGCAGTCCACCTTCTACTTTTATTGTGTATAGAAATGCACATGTGTTTGCACATGAAGAAAGCATGTGACACTTGCTTTTCCGAGTCTGGCTCACTTCATTTAACACTATTATCGGGTTCATCCACATTTTGGCAAATGACATAATTCCGTTGTTCTTTGGGGATGAATAACACTTCACTATGTATCATGATAAATATGTGTGTATAAGCGTCTTAATGAGATATTGACCTTTATTTTCATTCTCTCCTATACTCCCACTTCTCAGTATCATGTTCTTTATTTGTTTCCAAATTGGAGCAATACATAATTTTCCTTAGGCACACATTATCAGCGCCATGGCTTGATGCTTCTACTGTTTATGGGAGTTTTCTTATGTAGCTTAGAGTTCTGCCCAGAGGTGACTTCAATGTCCCAATATTCACTGCTCCTGAAAGAAATAATTGATCGTGAGATGACCTGTCAATGACTGATTTAGAGGACTCATATGTGTGGATATTTTAACATGTACCTGTTCTTTCCAGAACCTTGAGAAAAGCTGTTGAGGATTGATGCTCTGAACTCTTATGTCAACTGTTTAGCATAATTATCCTGTCTTCTTCTCTCCTACATTTAGATCTCCAAATTAGATTGATTTTTCAGCAGTGACAGAGAGAAAGGCTGGCCTGGTACTGCAGCCAGTGTGGCAGACGCTAAGCCTGATGTCTGCAGTCAATAATGGATTACTTCCTGGCTATCCTAAAATGTTTGCAACTTTCCAGTATCTATGTATCTTATTTTAGTGAAAAGATTTATGGTTGTTACTTTGTCTTTTAATAGGGCAAATAGAAAAAAATACTAACATAGAGGAGTCTAGAGAAAATGTTCTTGACAGTTGGCAAGGATTAAGGAAAGAGATCCAATGTGGATATTAAGGAAGGGATCCAACAGTAGATATCCAACTGTTCTCTGTTAAGGGCAATGGTCCTCACTAATCCATCAGTTCCTATAGTAAAATATACTCTCTCTCAAATTCATGCATCACAGCTTTTAGTGTTGTCTTATAATGTTCCTAATTTTTCTCACCTAAATGAGTACAAAACTCAGGATAAACAACACTATTTTCTTTCATCATAAACTAGAACCATTTGTTAAGGGCAAATACTTCCACAAAAATTTGCATTTAACTGTTGAGGCAAAGAAAATCCATTTGGGTAGGGTGGTACAGCTGTAGACTCTGTTAGAGGACCCTATGTTGAGAGCCTTTGCTAACAATAATCTCTCTTTTGATGAGACATGAAAGAAAAAAAGAGAGTAAGTTCAAAGTAAGAATCCATGTATTTGGTTTTGTGTTGACTGGCATGGCCTGGACATGAAGACTTCTCTGGTGTTACCTTGGTATACCTGATGTCATTCCATTGGAAAAGCTGATTTTTCTTTTCCTTTTATTTATTTATTTATTTATTTATTTATTTATTTATTTATTTATTTATTTATTTATTTTTCACTTTGTTTTGTTTTTATATTTTTGTATTATTGGTTTTACTTGTATCATTTTCAGTTTTTCTTTTCTTTGTTTTGGAGAGAGAATTAATAGGAGAGGAGTTGGAGACTAGGAAAGAATATGATCAAAATATATAAAAAAAATTAAAAATGAATCCATGTATTTTGGGGCTGGAAAGATTGATGCTCTTGGAGAGGGCCTGGGTTATTCACAACACCTGAATGGTGTTTCACAACCTTCTCCTACTCCAGTGCATCCAGCACTCTCTTCCTGCCCTAGAGGACACCAAGGTACACAGTGCAGATGCAAGCAAAACACTCAATCATACACATAAAATCAATAAATCTTTACAAAAGAATCTATGTATTTATAAGTGGTAAGTTTTTATTTATTTTAATTAATTATGATTCCATTAAATTAAGGAGCTAGGAATCAGCTACAGATTTCTAAATATTCCACAGTACATGAAGGTCTGGGTCCTCCAAATCTCTAGATTTCACTCATATACCAATAGAATGAGAGGCCAGTTAGTCATCTCAGCTAAGTAGCTAGACACTCTGTAAGTAAGTGAAGGAAAAAGAAAATAGAATCTTTCCTGCATTTAAATAGAGAAGAGATGGCAGTCTCTGACCTTCCTTAAAAACAAAAACAAATATATTTCATAATCAGTCTTTTGCTATGCAGATGAATCCTTTTAAGTCAAAAAGCCCTGGAGATCTGATCAGTTTAGACTTTAGACTTTAGGAGATATCTTCCTGGTTTGAGGCCTTATTCCTCATTGTAATGTAAGAGGATAGGAAATTTTGGCTTTCCTGACAGCCATCACTTAACCAAGAAGTCTAACTGCAGGCTGCAGTCTCTTACTTTTCCTAGAAAGTAGTCAAGCCAGTTATCTCGATGTTCAGAGTAATTGGCTGATCATAGCAATTAGCTGAGGAACACTCACAGACTAAGTTTGTTCCAAAGGTCAAGAGGCTTAGGCCTGATTCTTTGTGGGTTTTGTTTAGAACACTGATGAATCTGGCAAGAACTGTAGTTTGTGTGAAGAATGATACTAAACCTTCTTGAAGGAGACTGAAAAGCAAAGACAGACATCAAGAAGAAATAAAAGGAGTGAGGCAGAGAAAGAAAAAGAACAGTGGGGATCAAAAGAGGGAAACGTATTGTATTTGACATCTACTATTCACAATCATTATCATCAGTGTGTGTGTTGTTGTTGCTGCTGTATGGTAATAGACTGCCTGATAAAGGACAAAGAGTCAGTTGCTTGGACTGGACACAAACCCCCAGGAGAGCAGCATGTTCCGGAGACTTTAGAGTTAATACAGAACTTACCCAAAATATACACCAACAAAATGTTTTGTCACTGTCCTAGCTCCTTCCGTACAGTAGCCTCTTTGTCCATTGTCTTCTCTCACTGGTTAGTAGTGTGCTCCTTTTTATTCTGCACAAAGTCTGCCTTCTATGCTATGTTTCATGTATCCTGTCTAGGTATGTTTGACAGAAATCACAAACACTGGGTCACAAAGTGTAGTACAGAGCAAGATACTGATGACATGGATGCGTTTTTGAGTTAATAATACATTTTATAAATGTAAATGGAGATAAGACAAGTGATTAAAGTCTACATTAATGTTGTTGCACGTATAAGTTATGTGTATGACATAGTATATGTATGTTATATCCAGATCACGGGGACCCCCAAAAGACCGCCACAGAGACCGAATCCCCTTTTAAAAGCCAAGAGCCTTTATTTTAGTCTTGAAGCTTGGTTTCTCTGTCTGTCTAATATAGCAGTGTGAGCTGAGAGCCCAGAGCCTGGGTAGGGTGGGGTTTTTATCATAGTAGAGATGGGGTGAAGGTTCAGGACCCTGATTGTCTGACATTTGTCTAGGGGAGCTGGGAATGTTTGGAACATTTGGAATATCAGGTACTTCCCCTTAGATGCCAGCCCTCCCTGGGTGGGGTCAGCTTATGGCTTTTTCTGGATCTGGATGTTACCTGCCAGTAAGCCTGTCATGGCAGCTGTGTGGTCAAGCTATTTTGCCCCCCACCTCCCTACCTCACAATGTGAAGGTCAGTTTCCTCCTTCCATGTTGTGTAGTTAGGGGCTTCCTTGCTTCTGCTGTGCTGCATGCTCCCAGCTACATGGCCTTCTGCTCTTATTGCTTCCAGACAATCCTCTGTCTACCTCCTATACTGCCAAAGTAGCACTGGTATTCAACTGTGTACTACAGCATTTAACTCATTCATTTATTTATTTTCTTCAACATAAACTAAATTTTAACAATGACAATATCAGTAGACAAGCAAACATGGAAGGGTGGAAATCTCACAGGACCCCACCAAAGAACTACAGAAATCTAATGCTTGCTAGAAAACGGAGAATTATCCTCTTCCAGGGATGAGCCCCTGAATGGCCATCTAATGCAAAGTGGTTAGTCTTGAAACTCTATATACATACCACTCAGCTCTTAAGGGACTCCTGGAGGTCAAGCTCTAGTCATCAGGCTTATGTGGTAAGCATCTTGATCTGCTGAGCCAAAAAATTAAATTAAATTGAATAGAGACGAGCAAAGGAAGTCAACTTCAGTAAAGGTATGGCCTCATAATCTCTCACTGTCTTTCCTGATTTCATTCACTCCAAATATGTTTGACTGAAGTCTCCTGTGGCTCATGATAGATAGAACTGTGACTTCAGCAGCCACAGAACTATTGACACCAGAAGCTGTTGCTAAGGTCTCTAGTCATTCCCTTCCTCCTTCCCAGACAATGGATTGTGATTCCATTTCTCCTCAGGCCATCAGCACCTCCGCCATCCTGTTCTGCACTGAAAATCACACAACATATTTGCCACGTGAAGAAAATAATTCAGAAGAGTATTTTCACTTCTTATCATCACACTTCCTAGTAAATATCAAAAGTTGAGCCTCATACTGTATCTTTAAATACTAAGCATGGGAGCTTCTTGCTTTTGACTCAAATTACTCCATTATGGAGACCTAGTTTATTTTATCTTACTTAAAAACATTATTCCAGAACTATTGTTCTAGCTTATTTAAATTTTCTATTTTCTTAGTAATCTCTACCTATTTGAGCCAGGTTTTCCTTCTGTCTTGAGGAATAATTGCAATCAGTCCCCTTTATCTCTAGAAACTACTTTACTCCCCACCCTTTCCTTTAAAACAAAGTACTCAAACTTTACACACACACACACACACACACACACACACACACACACACACACACACACACTTAGCCTGTCTACAAATTATGACTCCATTTCTTTCATGAACCTACTTTGATTGGCCTTTGCACACATGAAAAAATATTTTTACTGCCATACAAGATTTCCAAGTGCTAAATCTAGAATTGAATTTCCTCATATTCTCTGTGTTGGTTTTAAATATGGCACTGTTACTGTGTGGAAAGGTCATGAGGCATGACAAAACCCGGTATCAGAGCTTTATTAGGAGGAAGGGGGAGGGACAGAAGAGAGTGACCAGGCCTGGAAAGAGACACATGCAGAGAAAGAGTGGGTGGGAAGGAGAGCAGAAGAAGGGGGAGAAGTCTGTGACTGGCTTTTTAAGGATTTCCCTGCCACACATGCACAGATTACATAATCACTCAGTGCTTGGATGATGTAAGACTCTTGCTTAGCTACTGAACTGAGCATGTGCGGTCATGCAGCTGGAAGAGTGGCAGAATCCTAACACTATGATTTATATCCACATTTGAAAATCAGCATCCTTCTCTTGACAATGAGCTACTTCTTTCATTCACGTACGTCATACAGCAATGTGGCTTCTTCTTCATCTTGTGAGCCTCTGTTTAAGGTGGGGTCTAGTTGATTGCTGTGTGGCTTAGTTTTCACTGTCATCTGGACAATGAGAGATTGTCTTGACTGAGGATCGTGCACCTGTACTGTCACTATCTCTATGCAACAAGGCCACAGTTGTATTAGAACAGTGTCTGAGCATCAGCCAATGGGCAGCATTCCTTCAGGGTTTCTACTTCAGTTCCTGTCCTAACATCTCTCATTGATGGTATGACCCAGAAGTATTAGTCATACAAACCCTTTCTTCCTCTAAGTTGCTTTTGGTTAAAATGTTTTATCAGAGTAACACACATAATCAAATAAACAAGCAAACAAATGAGTACTATGATAAGTTTTAAGTGGCTCTAATGTGTGCCTTATAGTTCAAAGATTGTCTACTGGAAATCAATTATAACTCATATCTTTTTTTTAAACAAACTTCAAGTCTATTTATAAAACTAAGAAATCAGATTACAGAAGTTTAGAAAAATTAACTGTAATATGGTTTCTTCAACTTTAGAGTACCGTTTTTTCTGTGATGTGAAACTGTTGATATTTGGCTCCCTCTTCACCCCTGTACAATTCAGTAAGTTTACCTGAGAGTTTAATTACTATAGCAGTAGTCTTAATGGGAACAGAGGCAGATTTGCCCTTGAAGGGACACTGGGCAATATCTAGAGACATTTTGATTGTCATCTCTGCTGTGAGTACTATCATTCAGTATATTGAGGTCAGGACTGTTGCCGAACATCTTGTAATGCATTACATGACCTTCCACCACAAAATTTCTGGCCCAAAATATGAGTGATGCCAAGGTTGAAAAGTCCTTCATAGGATAAGCATCTAAAAGTGGAAAAGTTCAAAAATAATCTTGTAATCACCAACTTATAAATATATGCCATTTGACAATTTAAGAAGAATTCACTGGAGTACAAATGAGCTAGTTGCAATGCTATAGTATCTTAATTAAAATAGTTTAGAAAAAAAAACCACAAAGTTCAGTAAAGCCATGCTGTTCTTAGGAGGAATCCTACTTGGTTCAACTTTTATTTATGTAATGTTTGATAATTTTATACATGAATATCAAGTATACCCGCAGATCTTTCCTTTCTATTCCTTCCTTAATCTCCCTGTTTTCCTTCCTAATTCATATGTTTCCTTCCTTCCTTCCTTCCTTCCTTCCTTCCTTCCTTCCTTCCTTCCTTCCTTCCTTCCTTCTTTCCTTCCTTCTCTTTTTGATATCCATTGAATATACTTAGTATTACTTGTGGTGCATGTATAGCCTTTCAGGAGCTGCTGGCCTGAAGAAAGTCTACCTTCCCTTATCTATCAGCCATCAGCAGTCAATAGCTCCTAGATTAGAGGTGGAACTTCCAGAGCCTCTCCACGATCCATGCTGAGAATTTGGCTGGCTTGTTTTTGTGCAGGTCTCATGTGTGTGGTCATTCAATGTGTGCAATGCCCCTGTCATGTTCTGCAAATATTGTTTCCCTGAAAGCATCAAGGATCTCTGAATGCTACAATATTTTCATCCTCTCTTTTGCAATGATGATCTTTGAGTCTTGAAGCGAGAGCTATAGTCCACATTTAAAGTTGAAAATCCAGTCTCCTGCTTTTTCCACATTGGCCAGTTGTGGGTCTGTGTATTAATCATGATCCACTTCAAAAGAAGTTTCTCTGATAAGGGTTGAGAGATACACTAATAATCTATGGACATAATAAACATAGAACTTTGAGGGCTTCATTAATATGTCCATTCAACAAAATAATAGTATTATATATATATATATATATATATATATATATATATATATAGTATATATAGGGTTCTTCCTTAGGGCTTATGACTTAGGCAGCCTGGGGTTTCTGCTCAGTTAACAGTATCAGATATGGGTTCCATCTTCTGGGGTTACAGAGTTACCACCAAGTTCTGGCAGGTAACTAAGAACAATGGCTACAACTTGTTATGTTTGGGGTAGAAGTCCATAGTGAAACCACAGACCAACAATTTGAAAAGGAAGACTCACACCCTCACTGGGATTTTTATTTGATATTTTATGGTGTCTGGGGGAGGGTAAGCCCATTTAAACTCATTTTATACATATGTATGTCAATATTTTAAGAAGTTCTTGTGGTAATAAGTTTCTATACATATTCTTTTCTTTTATTCTTGAGATTATAATATAGTCACATCATTTCTCCCTTCCTGTTACTCCCTCTAAACCCTCCCATATACCACTCCTTGCTCTCTTTCAAATTTGTGGCTTTTCTTTCCATTAATTGTTGTTACATGCATATCTGTATGTGCATATATAAATATACCTAAATATAATCTTCTCAGTCCAATATGATACTATTGCAGGTGTATTTTCAAGGCACCCTTCAAGGCACCCTTCCTTTTGTTTATTAGATAAGGATGGTTTCAGAGTAATGATTCACAATTGTTAAGAAAGATTAATTTTGTTATAAAATGTCTTCAAATATTTTGCTCATTTCATGATTTTTGTGCATAGATACCCAAATTCAAAACATTAACCAGTTGCAGGTCAGACCCTATAACAGGTCAATAATATTCTTCACTGTGCTCTATCAGCTTCAGTCTTCTTGTTATAGACCTTGCTAAAGCTTTGTCAGTATAACTTAGATATATTCATATTGAATTCTCTTTGTGAAACGAATTTTTAAAATATTTATTTTCCTGCAAAGAGCTTTTTGCTTCCTCTTTTTCTTATGACAGTTTAAATGTGTTTCTTTTATAGTTTCCATGGGACTAACAGAATAGAATGAAGCAGTCACAGCATTGCCCAACTCTCTTCCCAGAAGGCTAGAGGCTTGGATTTGCATATTCATTGGAATGTTATCTTCCTGTTTTGTCCTCCATTTCCCCACATATAAATACAATCATGAACTGATTATCTCCTATATTTTTTCCTTTAACTTTCATAATCAAATAAGATTGTTTTCTAAATAATACCTCCTTTGCTTTATTGATTTAAATGGTTCAGAAAAAGGCAATACACCACATATAGCTTTTTTTTTTCCAACACAGTATTTTCATTGGGTCTTTGGAAATTTCACATCAAATACCCCCAATCACACTCACTTCCAAGTCCTTTCATGTCTGTTACCCCACCCTTGTGATTTCCCCCCCTCCAAACAACAACAACAACAGCAACAAGTCCAATGTGTGTCCTATTTACTTACTGGAGCTTGGTCAAACTTTCAAAGGCCTGTCTCTTAAAAGAACCAAGTCTTTACCCTCCAGCACCCCCTCCAGAAGCCATCAATTGTGGAGAGTTACTCTTCGGTGTCCTTATCACACTTTTTAAGACTTCTCTTCGATGGCTTCCTATTTCAGCTGTTACTTTTTTGGGGGGTAGGGGGGGTGGGGCCTATGGATTGTCACATAAGCTTTCCATATCCTTCTTTCTCAACTGTGTGTCTGCAGTCCTTGATATCGCTGCAAAAGTTGCTTCTTTGTTCTTTATAGTCAGTGGGATCACGGATCATGGGCTTCCGTGTGGTTTCTGGTGAAATCACAGAACATTGTCCCCAGCTGTAATAGGACTACAGACCCAGAGAAGGAAGGCCCTTGGAAGCAGCCTGGGCCACAGACATCACTATGGCTTCAGGTGACAGGACAGGCCACTCAAATTATTATTACTCCCAGTGGCAGCATGGCTTCTGGATGCAGCACAGACCATCCCCTGACATTCAAATGGCCTTTGATGGTAGCACAGGCCATGGACATCAACACAATCCCAGCTACAGTAGTCCACAGAGCTCGACTTGTAGCTAGGAGACAGCAAAGGTCTGGACACAGGCCATTCATATAGACATGGACCCTGGCCTGCAGCAGGGCCCTTGGGCATTAACATGGCTTCAGGCCACAGCACCTACATATCTGCATGGCTTTGAGTCGTAACACAGGCCACAAACATGAACGTGGCCCCTGGGCATATCAGGATCATTGACCCACTCATGGCCCTCAGTGGCTGCATGGATCACAGGTCTCAACATGGCCTCCAGTGGCTACAGAGAAGAAGCTGATGGAAAGTTTTTCTTCATTCTCACAGATCAGCCATTTTTCCTATATGCTATGTGTATAGATCTTTTGTTCTCGATACGTGAACTTAATGCCTAATCATTTCAGCATTTTCTCAGAGATCACCTTTCATCATATAAATACTCAATATTTGTTATAAAATTGACTCTGACAGTTTACCTAGTAGACTTATAAACTACAAATATAGTCACTGTTTTTATTGTATTTTTTAATGAAATGCCTTCTCATTATTGAACCATCTGAGTCACTCACAAAATTACTATTGCTCACTTAAAATCAGTGTGACAAGGGAGGATTAAAAAGTAAAATTTTTAATGTTTAATATATGTAGAAACTATAAATGAACAGATATGTGTTATTTCTGAATATTGATATTGGTTACAAAGTACAAAACTTGGCTTCATGAGATGATATACAATTTTTGAGAAGAATATTTGCAAGTTCATTTAGTTATGGAACAAATTATATTTATAAGTTCTGTCAGAAGTGAAGCTGATATAAAATCTTGGTATTTTAATATCTCAAAGAATTTAAAACTCAAAGAGGTAATCATAGGTGCTATATTCTGACTCTCTTGAGCAAGGGCATAGATGAGCTAAAGCACTGGAGTGAGGAGCTTCTTCGAGGAGATTTGAGAGATGCACTTCATTTGATCTTCATAACATTTCAACAATAGGCATTTATATTTTCTGCACTTGAAATTATGCGACCGAGTATTAATGTTTTCAAAAGATAAATCATGAATTTCAAGTTTCACCGTTGAATCTTATATTCCAAATTTTTAAAAATAAATGAATGAATAAACAAACTTCTATTAAAAGTAACTCCAATAGAGCTGTAGTATTTGGCCCAGCATATTTTTCCCTGTTTAATCTCCTGCTGTTATTAAGCCACCAAGATTTAAACAGTGTGGCAAATTACTTCAAATTCAATATTTGAACTGTGTCCCATACTAGGGGAAGCACAGATATAAGCCAGTAATTTTTGCATTTATTATCAAAGTGACAAAACTATCTTAACCCCTGTACTCAAAATTGGAATACTAAATAGTATGCATTCCAAATAGCATGGATTTATTTGGCAAGACAATATTTTCATGACACGTGCCAAGAACAGTCTGTTTTATGCAAGTTTATTGATATATAAAATACAGATTTATTAACATTTGTGAATTGTTCTTTTTCTGTTATTAAAGTATTAAATATAAACACACTTTGAGACTCTTTTAAAGTACATTATAATTATCTGTAATAGATGCTTTTATTCATAGTAAATTGTTCTCTTTTTCAACATCAATATTCATTACGGATTTTGAGTGAGGAAATTGGAAATTAAAATAATTTTTATGTGAAACAAATTTAAGATGATTTTTTTATTATTAAGAGATTTTCTGTTCTTTTTATATACCAACCACAAATTACCCTCTCCTCTTTCCTCCTGCCCCTCCCCATCCCATCCCCCCATTCCCACCTCCTCCAAGGCAAGGTCTCCCATGGGGAGTCAGTAGAGCCTGGTACATTTAGTTGAGGCAGGTCCAAACCCCTCCTCCCTGCACCAAGGCTGTGCAAAGTGTCCCAGTATAGGCACTGGTCTCCAAAAAGCCTGGGGGCCCCCTAAACAGTTCAAGCTAAACAACTGTCTTGCCTCTCCAGAGGGCCTAGTCCAGTACCATGTAGGCTCCTCAGCTATTGGTCCACACTTCACGCGTTTCTACTAGTTTGGCTGGTTGTCTCTGTACATTTTCCCATCATGATCTTGATGTCCCTTGCTCATAGAATCCCTCCCCTCTCTTACTGATTGGGCTCCTGGAGCTTGACCTGGCACCGGCAGTGGATCTCTGCATCTGCTTCCACCAGTCACTGGATGAGGGCTCTATGATGACAGTTAGGGTATTTAGCCATCTGATCACCAGAGTATGCCAGTTCAGGCACCCTCTCAACTATTGCCAGTAGTCTAAGGTGGGGTCATCGTTGTGGATTCCTGGGAACTTCCCTAGCACTCTGTTTCTCCCTATTCCCATGATGTCTTCATTTATCATGGATCTCTTTCCTTGCTCTCCCACTCTGTCCCTGTTCCAGCTCGAACCTCCTGTTCCCCTCTGTTCTCATCCCCCATACCTTGCCTTCCCTTACCCACCCTCACCCCCACTTTGCTCATGTAGACCTCATCATAAAATAATTTTTATGTGAAACAAATTTAAGATGATTATAATACACCCTGATCCTCAATTCAATATTTGATTTTTAATGAACTTGTATAGATATTTTATAGTATATTTATATTACACATACATTATGAATTAATATATAAGTTAACAATAGGGGAAAATATAGAGTAGACCTATTTATTGAAACCTGTGGTTGACTTGTTTGAGATGAGTAAAAACATATAGTGAAATATCTAGAATGAAACACATTAGGAAAAAAAATTAAAACACTTCACTCAAGGAGTAGAGACAATATTTGAACTTCATATGGAAAAGAATAGACAGCATTCATGGTGAAACTGTACCAGGCACCTGGTAGACTGTTCAATAAAGCCAGAATCCTATATCTTCTTTTCAAAACAGAATCCAAATATGAGAAATAAAGACAAAAACAGAAAGTTAAGAAATGCTTGGACTGGACAACCAATGGGTATGCTCTTCTTTGGGGAGAATCACCTCTCTAACTCTCAGCTTTACCCAGTTGCCTGTAACTCTTTGTGTGGGGTTGAGGCCTCATGGGCTTTTCTTCATCAAAATTGAAATCTTCATTGGTGTCTCCCTTGTTCAGTTCACGTTTGAGCAGTCATTTTGGCATCTGGTGGAAATTTACGGGCATAGTCTCTTGTTACCAGGAGATACAATCTCACCACACACTCCCTCATCTTCTGTTTCTTACAAACTTCCTACACCCTATTCTGCAATGTTCCCTGAGTCTGCAGCGCAGGAGTGTTTTGTGGATGTATCCACTGGGACTGTGATCCACAACTCTGCATTTTGATTAGTTCTGGTTTCTGTAGTAGTCTCTCTTTGCTGCAAAGAAAAGTTTCCTTGATGAGGGGTGAAGACTCCACCTCTATGTGGGTATAAGGAAAAGTGTTCAGAGATTGTTGTGAGGCACTGTGCTGGTTTAGTAAATTAGAAGCTGTAGATTCTCCTCCAATAACTATGGTTTCATCAGCACTGAGTAGTTAGGTAGGTTTCCAGTACTAGGCATGATTCTCCTCTTGCTGAGCCGTCACCTCTGAAGACATACATGTGGATAATATTATATTGAACCAATAGGTTATATTTAGGGATATTTGTATATACAAATTTTATTCATGCAATAACAATTAATGAAAAAAGAGGCCATGAATATGAAGGAGAGTGGGGAGGGGTATTTGGGAGCGTTTGGAGGAGGGAAAAGGAAGGGTGAAATGTTGTATTTAAATTACAGTCTCAAGGAGTTCTGACTATTTAATTATATAATTCTTCTATATATTAATCTGATGTGTGTGTGTGTGTGTGTGTGTGTGTGTGTGTGTGTGTTACATATTGAGGGTGTTATGTGCCTTGATGTACAAGTCTCTGTCTTATATCTTGAGACAAGGTCTCTGATTGAACAGGGATCTAGACTGGCAGTAAGCAACCCCAGAGAGTTTCCAGTCTGTCCATAGATGGTGTTACATATACACACATCACTATGCGTGGCTGGAGACTTGCACGTGCAACCTCATCCTTCCACAGTAAGCATGCTTACCCACTGAGCCATGTCTCAACTCCAATTCACATGCTGAGAAACAATAGTTCCCCTGTCATAAATTATTTTATTTCTTCAAAGGCAAACAAGAAGAAACCAGAGTTCTGTTTTAAGAAGCCTTCCGTTCTTGTTCTTATTGTTCATATCTTAAAAGCAAAATACCTTATGTTCAGAATTTTAAAACTTAAGCAAATTCAGTTCCCAATAAACTAGAAAAGTCTGATATGGTAACACATTATGGCAAAACTAAGAATGAATTAAGTGTTCATGACCTTCTTTATTGAAAAGATAATAGGGTTAGAGGGTTATAAGCATTCATACAATCTATTACATTAGGGTTTTTCAATGTTTTATGCTGAAGCATTCCACTGTGGGAACCTCTTAAGAAGACAAATTCTCAGAGGGAACACAGTCCAACTAGTCTCGAGTTTGGCAATACATATTTAAATAAGCTTGGTAGAAGAGTAGAAAAATACTTTTGAAAACAGCTATACTAAAAATTTAGAAATACAGTTTCAACAGCTTCAACTTATCTGAACTCAAAGGCAGATACTCATAGTTGATAATTGTATATGTTTTCTTGCACACAAGTTTTTTTTTTACTGTCCTGAAATATTCTCTAAGATATAAGCTACTTTAAGCACTAAATAAGCTTCTTTTTAAGAGTGTGTAATTTTAGGGAACTTTTTTCATTTTTTCATTCTTTTTGGAGGTGGAGAAGTAAGGAAGTAAGGACATTCAAACAAATATAAATACTGATATGTAAAAGATGTAAACGCAAAATTACAAGCAAAATGTCTAATTTGTAAGTTAGATTTAAAGAGAGAATGTTATGGAATGAAAAAATACAAATCCACTTATAAAATGCAAAATTCTAGAATACAATGAACTCTTATACAGAAGTGTCAGTAAACTGTGAATCAGAAACAGAAACAAGACCCATGTTCTGATAGGGATATTCTAGTTAAATCTACCTGTGATCCTTTTGGGAAATTGACAGAAAAAAGTAGTGAATAAATAAATAAAATTTAAATACTGAGTTAAGCTAATCAGGTCAACAGAAAAATAAAAAGCTAAAGCGCCAAATGATGTGTATAAAAGACAGCCAGTGGTTAGGGCCACTCTCGTATGGAATATCACATGCTCTAATGTTACAGTGTCCTCATACATCATCGCCAAGAGATCAATTTAGAGGGAGAGCTTAACATTTCTTTGACCATCCATTTTATTTGTCTTTATTATGTCAACCTTTGAAGGATTAGTTCTCTGTAATCAGCAATACTAGGCAGAGGCAAGGTGAATTCACAATCCTTTGGTAAAACTTCCAGTGCCATAACTATCATGCACATGCAACTATACTCTTAAAATTTAAGTTTTAGAAGTCATTCAATTTTCATCCCATTTTTTCTACATATAAAACCTGAGTCTGCTTGGGGCTAGGCTAGTTAAGCATTCTGCTAACAAAGCCGTGACTCGGTCTCCATTTAGCTGAGTTTTCCTTCTTTTTCAGAAATGTGTTCTTCGTGGAAAACTGACAAGCATGGTGTATGCTCTTATTTCCTATAGAACAGAAAAAAGATAATGACATGGATTGAATACGTATTTTAGAAATTAATCTCTGTGTTTGTCATGCTGACACTAAGGCCTGGTCACAGTGTCTATCGTGGTATGATTTCTAAGGCAGAGGACACTCTGCAGGACCGTCCCTTCCCTTTTGTACCTTCTCTCCCAGTATTTCTTTTGGTCTAAGGTCTGTGTCACATTTCTTTCTGAAAATTCTAACTCATTTGTGTGTAATATGGTGGTGTCTATTTGTTTGAAACGTCCTGGCATAAATATCAAATTTGATCATGCCCAGTTCCCAGTGTATTTCCTTCTAACACAGCCACGCATGACTGAAGAATAAGTGATATATTAATCTGAAGAAATGCCTCCAAAGTGGAAACTGGAGAACACAGATGTTTATCTGATGTTGCAATTGTCATTTATCAGTCATTGCCACACACTTCTGTGTTGTTCTTCTGAACAGATAGAAGATGAACCTGACGCTAACAACAGAGATCACAGCAAAGAAGATTGGACTTTTCGCTGAAGGAGTTAAAATAGGCAGGTAGGAGTTAAATATTTTGAAGAGAATAAAGATGATTTGCACACCCTCAGCTCATCCACAGGTAAATTATTTTCAGCTGCACATGCACTAAGCAACTGACCATTTTATATCGTCTCTTCCAGAGCCACAGTGCTCTGATAATATTTTCTCTTTAGATTTTTTTCAATATTTTCATTTATTTTGAGATTATAATGTAATTACATCATTTCTCCCTTCCTGATGCTTCCTTCAAACCTTTTAATATACCCCCTTCTCACTCTATTTCAAATTTGTGGCCTATTTTTTCATTAATCATTGTTATATGTGTGTATGTATCTAAATATATATTCCCAAATATATTCTTCTCAGTTTGTATGTTACTCATGCTTGCTTTACGACACACTCTAGCAACAGAAGAAATGATCATTTAAAGACATGAGGTCTCACTCAGACTCCTTCAGTTGACTCTCCATTCATCTCAAAGGTAAACATGGCCTATAAAACTGTTGTTATATTTCTCACTATTATTCAGAGCATTTGGGTTTACCATGATCTCATTCTCTTTTAGTTTCTTACTGTGTTTATCAGAGATAATTTCTAAGATTACAGTCATAATTCTTTCTCTCTCTGTCTATATGTATATATAGTATCTCTATATGTCTATATATTTATTTATATGTAGATATATACATATAT
Organism: Peromyscus melanophrys; assembly: GCA_902168415.1. Classification (NCBI taxonomy): domain Eukaryota; kingdom Metazoa; phylum Chordata; class Mammalia; order Rodentia; family Cricetidae; genus Peromyscus; species Peromyscus melanophrys. The sequence continues at coordinate 54,559 of CABHPR010131320.1, forward strand.
AAATACACACATAAATGTATATATATATCTTCTCATGAATGTTTTCTATATAGAATAAAATGTTACATTTTATTACCTCAATGTTAAAAGAAATAAGTGGTAAAGATAACAAATTTAATGTTTAATTTTTTTGTGGCCACATTCTTTTTCCTCTGATCTTTTAAAATCAACTAAAAGGAATTTTTAGAGGACACCAAAAGGCATTGCAGTCCAAGGTACTGTATAGTGCTTAGTTCTAGGTAGATTTTGCTCAGTTTTCTTCTTAAAACATATCCTTTACATGTATAAATAATGTCTGGAAAATTACAAATACTGACAGGTTTGTTTCTATAGAATTTTTCTCCAACACATCTTTTATGCCATTATTAGTCTAAAAATCTGAAATAGAGAAATCAAGCTAGGACAGGTCTAGCAAGTTAGCTTTCACAGTGCTGGAAGCTGCTGTGCAGGCTATTGGGGAAGAAAAAAACATCTTCTGTCTTACCAACCTGTCAATCCTGTCAATGACAATATCAATCTACAGAACAAGATGTCTGCATTGTGGCAATGGTTGCAAAACTGTTGTGAGGCAACCAACTGCACTCTGGATTGGGGGTCCACTTCAAAGAAGGGAGTCCATCGCTGGTATCAGAAACTCAATAAAAAAAACCCCATGGTTGAAGAACTCATATGCCTTGGACAGAGGTCAGAGGTATTTACCATTGCTTAACTAAGTTGGCAGGTTGTCAGACTGCCTTCTTAGTATTTATTTTTAAATTAATAGAGTAATTATGCTCTCAGTTTTAATCAGAGAAGTTTTTCTTTCCAGTGAATATTGGAATACACAGACTCTAAATTACTAAAGGTAGTTTAGACTCTAAACAACTAAAGGCTGTTTATTGTAATAAATTGTAATAAATAAAAATTGTAATTTTTTTTAAAGCAAGTCATAAATTGCCTCTGAAAATTCAACCGATTTTCCTATTGAGGAAAATGGTCCTTTTGGGGTACTTTGCCTCAAACTTGCCTGAAGTCTGCATTTTCGTTCCTCGAGGGTGATGTGGAGAACGTCAGAAAAC
>CABHPR010131321.1:0-10381 GCA_902168415.1 Peromyscus melanophrys
TGGCAAAGTAGAGATTAATAGAAATGGGCTAAATATAAGAGTAAGAGCTAGACAATGATAGGCCTGAGCTAATGGCCAAGCAGTTTAAATAATGTAAGCGTCTGTGTGTTTATTTTGTAAATGGTTTCTGGGACTGGCGGGACTTGGGAGCTGGCGGGACTTGGGAGCTCGAGAGAAATTTTCCAGCAACACTTATATTACTTATAAACTGTATGGCTGTGGCAGGCTTCTTGCTAACTGTTCTTATATATTAAACTAACCCATTTCTATAAATCTATACCTTGCCACGTGGCTCGTGGCTTACCGGCATCTTTACATGCTGCTTGTCCTGGCGGTGGCTGGCAGTCTCTTCTTCCACCTTCCTGTTCCCTCAATCTTTCTCTCTGTTAGTCCCGCCTATACTTTCTGTCTGGCTACCGGCTTTATTTATTAACATCAGTGCTTTATTTGTTAACATATTTGTCATATAGAACATCCCACAGCATTGGTCTACCTCAAACCCCAACTATACCAGTGATGGGCATATACTCAAAAGATGCTCAATCATACTACAAGAACACTTGCTCAACTCTGTTTATTGCAGTTTTATTCATAATAGCCAGAACCTAGAAACAACCTAGATGTCCTTCAACTGAAGAATGGATAAAGAAAATGTGGAACATTTACACAGTGAAGTATTACTCAGCTGTTAAAAACAATAAAGAAAATGTGGTACATTTACACAATGAAGTATTACTCAGCTGTTAATAACAATGGCATCATGAAATTCAAAGGTAAATGGATGGAACTAGAAAACATCATCTTGAATGAAGTAGATCAGACCCAGAAAGACAAACATGGTATGTACTCACTTACAAGTGGATATTAGTTGTAAAGTAAAGGATAACCATGCTACAAATCACATCTCCAAAGAGGGTAGGTAACAAGGAGGGATTAAGGAGGAACCTCAGATCTTCCTAGGAAAGGGAAATAGAATATATTTCCTGGGTGAACTGGGGGTAGGAGGGTATGGGAACATGAGGGATCAGGTGTTGAAGGAGAATACTGAAAGAGACAACTGGAAAGGGAGTCACTTCAGGGTCAGGTAGAAACCTGGTACAAGGGAAACTCCCACAAATCTACAAGGATGACCTCAGCTAAGCGTCCTAGCAATATGTAGGAATATGTAGCCTGAACTGGCCATCTCCAGTAACCAGGCAAGACTTCTAGTGAGGGAATGGGACACCAACACAACCACATAACCATCAACTTACAAGTCTGTCCCACCTATGGGATGTGCTGGGATAATGGTGGCACAGAGATTGTGGGAGTAGCCAGCCAATTACTGGTCCAGCCTGAGACCCATGCCACAAGAGTGAGTCCACCCCGACACTGTCTGTAGCATCAGGACCCAGAGGCTGGATGGCCCAAAGGGCAAGCATAGAACCAAACAGTACTGGAGAAAAAAAAAAGTCAATGTAATGATGCCTAATGATATTCTACTAAACGCATAGATTGGTGCCTAGTCCAATAGTCATCAGAGAGTTTTCATCCAGCAACTGGTGGAAACAGATGCAGAGACCCACAGCCTAACATTAGGTTGAGCTCAGGAAATCCTGCTGAAGAGAGGGAGGAAGGATTATAGGAGCCAGAGGGGTCAAGGACACCACAAGAAAATCCACAGAATCAACTAACCTGGGCTCATAGCAGTTCAAAGAGACTGAACTGACAACCAGGGAACCTGCATGGGACTAACCTAGGCCCTTTGCATATATGTGACAGTTGTGTAGCTTGGTCTTCTTGTGGGACTCCTAACAGTGGAAGCAGGGACTGTCTCTGACTCTTTTACAGGCTTTGGAGACTCTACTCCTCATACTGGGTTGCCTTGCCCAGACTTAATACAAAGGGAGTTGCAACTTGATATGTCATGTTTTGATATTCATGGAAAGCCTGCCCTTTTCTTAATAGTAACAGAGGAGGAGTGGACAGTGGGGGGGGGGGTGCAGAGGGGAGGTGAAGTGGGAGGGACTGGGAGGACAGGGTGGGAGGGAAACTGTAGTCAGGATATATATATAGGAAAAATATAATAGGCTTCAGACTTGCTTTTCTTTTTCTTTTTTGCTTTTTCTTCTTCTTGTTTTTCTTCTCTTCCTTCTTTTTTCCTCACATGCCTTTGCTAAGTTAAGTGTAAGCAACATTGTGAAGGCAGAGTCAGATGATGAGAAATGGAACGCAGTTGTCCATCCAAATGGTCAGTTCAAAGCATCTCAGGTATTTCTCCCCATGTTTTCCTTTCTAGATATTCAGGACACAGCCCCGTACTTTCTCTCTTATCTTTGTTCCGATGCCATGCACACACAAACATACACATATACCCACATGAATAGCACCCAAGTAAGCAACGTTTATAAAATCTTGTGACAAAATGAGAAAGCACTACCTTACCACAATTTGCAACTCAAAAAGAAGCACAGACGTCAATAGGTGGGTAGGTTAAGTGGAGAATGATCTGATTGGGTAGTACAGGGAAACTGGAAACTAGGGAAATCCAAGCCTGTGGATCCCAGCACTCAGGAGGTAGATGCAGGAGGATTAGAAGAACTTCAAGGGAAATCCCAGCTACACAGCAAGTTCAAGGCAAGCTTGGACTCCATGATGAAGACAGAGATAGACAGGGAAGGGAGGGAAGGAGAGACACAGAGACAGAGAATTCGAAGTCCTCTAAAGAATAGAACCTGCTTCTTGAAAGCATGAAAGAAATGCAAATATGGCAGCTATCATGCATTACTCTCATTAGCAGAGGGTCATTTCAGGCCTCGGGGACACAATAGTCTCCTGTCCAGAACTGACAGCATGTGACGTATCTCATCTATCCCAAGGAATCACAATGGCTGCAGCTCAGATCATGACTGAGAAAAGGGGTGATGGATGAGGTTGGGAAGAAATGCAAAAGGGCAAATCACAGAGTAATTTATAAATAAGATGGTCACATAATTCATCATTCAGACCAGGCTACTTTTGAGAATAAATGGGGGCACTGCTATTAATTAAGCTGGAACAGAAGGTATACACCATTGCTGTCAGAAAAACTAGCAACTCACTTCACGTTAGCAGAGCTCGGACTTTGGGCTAAGGTCAATGAGATATACCATGGCATTTTATAGAGAGGAGTTTGTTCTCTTTTATTTTGTTTTCATGAAATTGCCTCTAGCTCAAGCACAAGAAACAAATGGGAGAAGGCTAAATTGCAAGCAAGAAGCTCCATTAAAAGTCCACTATGAGGCTTCTGGCTATTGAGATAATGGTAAACTGAATCATCGTGATAGTTGTGTGAGGACTATAAGGAAACGGATGAAACACTATTAGGTTGACTTTATGAAATTGTTGAAATTCACCTTTTTATTGGCCTCCAGCATGAAAGCTTTGAAGATTCCCCTGAAGGATTTAAGAAAAGGTTGGTTGGTCACAGTGTTAAACAATGATAATAGTGAAAATGATAACAATTAAGTGAAAGTATTGTTATTAGTGGACTGACTGATAAAGACTATACATTAAAATTCAAAACAGTGAGGATTGCTGTTCCTGGACATTAGGAAAGCGCTTGATTATATATGACTCATGCATGTAAGCAGAGTACCAACTCTAGAAAAATAATCCCCATAAGTACTCTAAGGCTTTCAAAGAGGAAGATGAGGGGAAAAACAGTATGCCATTAGACCAAGCCGAGAAATGGGAGTCAGTCAGAGAAAGGGGGAGTCAGATGGTATGTATGACTGAATTGTGAGGTCACTCTGCGTGAATTGGATCTACACGAGGAGAAACTTCTGATATCTACTATGGGATCACACCATCCTGGCCATGTGGATAAGTTTAATCAAAAGCCAGATGTGTGCCTTCCTGGCTTGATATCATGGTATCACACAAGCCCCCTGTGAATCCATATTCCACATCAAAAGTGTGATCAGAAAGTAGAAATTTGAACTGACTCTGTTTTAAATGGAAGAGCAATCTAAAAATTACAGGAGTGTACTTTACATACCCTCAACCTAATACTTTCCCCCCACACTACCACATAAGTTCAAGTCTTCTATATATACCGTAACTTACTCAAATCATTCCCATTAAGAAGGGGAGCAGAGCCAGAGTAAAGCAAATTAAGTAAGTTTCCAATTTTACTTGATTGCTCAAACCCAAGAGAAGCTGAGAGGGAAGGCTTTGGCTCACACCTCCCTCTCTCTCTCTCTCTCTCTCTCTCTCTCTCTCTCTCTCTCTCTCTCTCTCATGATCGCCTGACTTCAGAGCCACTGCTATTGTGACACCAGACACTTCTCTATGCTGTGGACATGCCCAGCTTAGAAGAATTATCCTAAAGGCAAGGACTTCAGACTTTGGAGGAGTGCAAAGCTATCACTGAAAGCAACCCCTATACCACAATAGCACATTATCAGAGGAAGGAGGCTTGAAATCCCAGTCAGTCCACAAAAGGTGATTTCAAGTGACATGCAGTACAGCTAACATGACCCGAGTCAGGTACCAGGGACGGGATGATCAGGCATCCCATGCATGCTGGGTGAGCTTCAAAACTTGGTATTTTGCCAGGCGGTGGTGGTGCACGCCTTTAATCCCAGCACTCGGGAGGCAGAGGCAGGTGGATCTCTGTGAATTCGAGGCCAGCCTGGGCTACAGAGTGAGTTCCAGGACAGGCTCCAAAGCTACACAGAGAAACCCTGTCTTGAAAAACCCAAAAGAAGAAGAAGAAGAAGAAGAAGAAGAAGAAGAAGAAGAAGAAGAAGACAGAAACTTGATATTTTGTGGTTAGTGTTTTCTCTTCTGAGTACCTTCAAACCCAATGAATAAGAATAGAGAAATTGACCAGTGACCAAAATGTTCAGGATCCATTCTCATTCTGCATTACCCAAACAAACTTTTCAGTCACAAGGCTGATATGCAGCCCACTTAAGGCCATTAAAATCTGGACTGACCCTTGAGTGATGAACAGCAAGACGATCATCAAAAGAGGCAAGTGGAGCAATTTCCAAAGCTCCCAAGGGCGGCAGCACAGTGAGGGAGTGAAGCGCATCCCTCAACATAACTGATCAACTACCAGGCACACACAAACTTCCGTATTTCAATTTCATTTAGATATTTTACACTAAGGTCTTAGTTACATTTTCCATCTCATTGTGGAATTACCAAGCAAACATATTCTCTCTCATCAAACATACATGATAGACTGGGGCCCAATTGTAGAATTTATCCTCAGTCCTCCTTCCTTAATTTATTCTTCTCCCACGATGAACAATTACAGTTTTCACTACAATCATCCAAATAAAGACTTGGGTTTCTTTTTTTTTTTCCTTCTGTGGCCTCAGAGGTCCATTTTTAAACTACAAAATAGCTGGTGGACTCTCTACTTGCATAAACATCATTCCAAATTGTGATACAATTCATGTCAGACAATGTATTTCACACTGGTTAAGTAATACTCCCATTGAGTGGAGTTATATAAGACATTGCCAAGTCTACCTGCAGGGAAACACACTTCAATAGTTCTCACACAGCATGAAGGCGTTTATCATTATTCAAATATAGAAGAAATGAAAAGGTTCCAACATTTCTGACATTATAACTGGCTTGTGGTAAACTGCTGTTAAGCACATTCAGTGGGCTGTACTTACCCTACACAATTGGAAGACAGCTTTCACGCTGTTCTGAAGAATACGAAGAGAATCAGAAGTGCTCTGGGGGAAAATTCCTTCCTCAGATCTTGCCCTATACTCCCTGAAGTCCTCAAAGAAAACCACAGACCAATCCACAAAGCACAGTAGCAATTAAAGGAGGAAAAACAGACGCACATGCATTTCAAGAAAGGTAATGAGGTTTTTTTTTCATTAGCCTTTCTGTCTTGTTCAATGTCTGAGAAGAATGTTTACAAAATGTTCCTTTTTATTGTTCCCTGTTCTTTCCTTCCTTTTAAAATGATAGACAAAATTGTATGTGTTTATAGTGCAAAACATGATGTTTGAAATCGTCAGTGTGGTAAGTGTTTTTGCAGAGAGGAAAAGTACGTTAATTTTCAACATTTGGCCAAATACAGAATAACAGCAGTAGCATTTAGGTCCAGGTCCACGTGAAACCAGTGTCTGAAATTAAAGCAAATGGTCTCATATCTTACCCTCACCTCTTTCATTAAACAAGATCTAGAAACAAAAACAATTAAGTCTGAGGGCAGAGTTGTTCACGGAGTTTGTTAATTTGGGTTTGTTGTTGTTGACGGCAGTGGTGGTGGTGGTGTGTGTGTGTGGTCTCTCCCCAATTTTCTGTGGTATGTATGTGTATTTATGTGTGAAGACCACTGCTCTGTATACTCCAGGTTAGCCATCCCATGAGCTTCTGTGGGGTAGAGGGATTAGCCTGTCTCCAGCCCCCATCTCACCATTGGAGTGCTGGGATTGTAGACGTGAGCCACCATATCTAGCTTTTACTTGGTTGGGTTCTTGGAATCTGAACCTGAGATGTGAAGATTGGTCAGCAAGCATTTTTTCCTTGCTGAATCATCTCTCTCTCTCTGTGTCTGTTATTCATTGTTTTCAAAGTTCTGACTTCTACTTAAAATTGTCAATGGCTAATAGTGTCTTAGGGTTTTTGTTGCCATGATAAAATACTATGACCAAAAGCAACTTGGGGAGGAAAGGGTTCATTTCATCTTATAATTTATATTCAATCATCTAGGCAAGCCATGCAGGAACTCAAGGCCAGAACCTGAAGGTAGGAACTGATGCAGAGGCCATAGAGGAAGATTGTTCACTGGCTTGCTTCTCATGGCATGTTCATGCTGATTTCTCATACAACTCTGGACCACCTACCTGCCCAGCGTTAGCATTGTTCCTTGCCCCACACCTCTGGGCTGGGGCCACCCACAACAATCATTAATTTAAAAAACTATGTACTACAGATTTGCCTACAGGAAATTTGATGGAAGCATTTTCTCAATTGAAGTTCCCCTTCCCAAATAACTCTTGATTATGTCAGTCTAACAAGAAAAACTAACCAGATCAAATTGGTACAAGAAATTGAGGAGAAGGTTATTTTGTTGTTGTTGTTTGCTATAAAATAAAGTTTGCAAAAATAATGTGAAAATATAGTTGAGAGTGTCATAATGAATTAAGAACAGGATTTAGATAATATAAATTAAAGTATATATAGATTCGAGTCTAGTGAACTCAAGAATGACTAACCCTGGTTCAATTATGCATCTGTTTTAGCGCATTTACAATCTTCATCTTAAGACTCAAATAAAAAATTACTTGTGTGACACATATTTAGATCATTTACCTCACACAGGTCAAGCAGAGTTATCCATGAAAGTTTGCTTTGTTATTTTCCTATGAGCTATGATTTAAAACTGCACCCCATGAAATACAACTTAACTGTGGCAAATTCTCCTTTTGAAATGAGCATAGTCATTTTAAAATTAGATATGCTTGAGATGACACTGTGAAGCACTGAGCCCAGGAGCTATATTGAACTTGAAGGAAGTATTACATACATACATTACAGAGGATTACACATTTAAATTACACAGGTCAACTCTTAACTTAAGTAGTGATTCTTTGTTGCTCTTTACACATTTACATTTGGCTTGCTGGTTTCAGGTTCCACTCTGCAAATAAATGTGCATACTTTTCCAAAGTAGAAAATCAAATGCACCTAAATACTGTTTAAATAGCATCTACCCAATGATTTGAGGATCAAGTTAAAATAACATCTCCAACCCATTATTGTTTTTTGTTTTGTTTTGTTTTGTTTTAATTTCTAATAGTAACAGAGAAACAAACCTCCCACCATAGAAAACTATTATAAAAATAAAAGTAAGAACTTTTATTTATTCCATAACTATTTGGAAAATTATTTTATCTACCAACCTTAAGGGAGAAAAATGGATTGAAGGTGTTTTTTCTTCTCTACAGTGCTTTTCTTGCTATTTTCTATTTTTTTCTGTCTAGATTTATTCTTGTGTTCACAGTCTAAGACAACAGCTTCATTTAATAGCACCCGCACATATTCTCAAAAGATACTGATAATTTTGGCTGTGATATTAAATTACACACACACACACACACACACACACACACACACACACACACAGAGTCATCTGTTACAAAGACCACATATATATGTATAAATTCATCTGTTACATAGACCATATTATATGGTCTATGTAACAGATGAATTTATGTGTGGTCTATGTAACAGATGAATTTTCTTTTCCCTTGCAAACAACCCTCAATTATAACCTCATTTAATTTAGATTACCTGTGGGCTGAAGCAATTCCATAACATAAAAATATGTTTATGCCTAGCATATTTTAACTAAATTTTATTGCTAATAAGCACTGTCTAAGTTGCTCTGAGAGCTTAACACTGATTGCTTTGCTACTACAGTGGTGTATATAATGTAGAGGATGTCACAAATCAATTCCGGAAGTGGAAATATGGGAGCTTTGACTATGGTATTGCAATAAGCTACAAGTATAGAGTTTTTAAAAGAATCTCGAGTTAGTAGTGACTAAATCCAAATTATGAAAGTTATCTAACCACAAAATAATACAGCTTACATTCCCATGGACATTTATCTCAGATGAAAAGCTCTAAGAAGAAACAAAGGAAGCTAGTACAAATATCTATATTCATAAAATATGTCCCACAGAAAAGGTATATTAAACAAATAAATCATTAGACTAACCAATAGTTGGGTGAGTTTGGCTAAATTTATCAACTTTGAAAAGTTACTGAAGAGCTAAAGAGATGGCTCAGATTAACAGCATGCACTGTTCTTATAAAGGACTGAAATTAGCTTCTCAGCAACCACACTGGATGACTAACAAACACCTGGAAACTAGCTCTGTGGGATCAGATGACATCTTCTAGATGGACACCTGCATGCACACATGGACACACACATATGCACAATAAAAAATAAAATAAATCTTTAAAAGATAAAAGTAACATAAAATATGAACCAACATTTAAAAATCGCTGTCTATTAGAATTGCCACTGTAATGGTTATTTCCTGCGTAGCTTTTTAAACCAGGAACTATGTCTGCATGCCATGTCAAAAACATGTAACTAGACTCCACCTCAACTTTCATAATCTGCCTGCTCAAATACTCCAGACTCAAAAGGAACACTACAGGCTTCCTTCCATGTGGAAGAAAAAAAAAAAAAGGCTGAGGTTCAGTGGAAGAGTGACTATCAGAACTGGGAAGAGGGATACCATAGGGTAGCATAGATAAAATGAGGCAGAGTCTGATCCCATTGTATTGTATGCATATGTTGAAAAATTACACTGAACCCATTAGCATATTCAGTTAATACACACTAATCAAATATTTTTAAATGATATTGAGGGTTAGAGAGATAATACAGGAGGTAGAATACATTTCCTACGTCCAAGCCAGGCAGCTCACAACACCCTGCAACTTTAGATCCAGGGGATCTCTAGCTTTCTTGGGTGTGCGCACTCATGTACCCAATATCCACACATACACACACACACACACACACACACACACACACACACACATGCACGCATGCATGCACCTATAGCCATAATTAAAAATAACATTTTAAATAATTTCCAGTTATTCTTCTTTTTGATAGATTTTATTATAAACTAATAAGCCTAAATTCAAGTTTGGCTTTTTTCTTTTAATACTAATAATTCTGTCTCCCTGGTTGTCAGGCTCATTATTTACACCCCATAACTCACCGTTCCTTCTCCCTGAGTTACTTTGTTCCTGGTCTGCCCATCTTAATTCCTCTCATCTAGTGGACTCAGTACAAATTGCATCTCCTTTGTAATGCTGTCCCTATTCCTATGAAATGAAAATTTTTTCTCTCTTAGAATCTAAAAACACTTTAATAACCTTATTAAACCCTCTCCATATACATTGTGCCTGTGATTACCTCATTATATAGATATATTTACTTTTTCTCTACTAATGTAATTCTAGAGGGAGAAAATTATACCTTTTTCATATTTGTATATACACTGCAAATTTCTTTTCTTACTTATAGCACCTGGTTCCCAGCATTCCTGTTTAATAGGGGGATTTTTTTTCTGTCCTTTGTATCATTCCATTGCCTGACTTGGGAGAATAATGCATGTAAAGTAGATAAAAAGACATCAAACAAAATATATTTATTTGGATCAGTGAAATGGCTCAGCAGGTAAAGGTGCTTGTCATCAGGACTGATGACCTGCTTTTCATCCTCAGAAACCACATAATGAAATCAGAGAACCAAGTTTTGGATATTGCCTTATGACCTCCAATTGAACACTGTGGCATACACACACACACACACACACACACACACACACACACACACACACACACA
>CABHPR010131321.1:10391-36705 GCA_902168415.1 Peromyscus melanophrys
ACACACACACACACACACACACACACACACACACACACACACACACATTTTAAAAATTAGTGTATATTTATGTTGTGACATATACTTAAGCAGAATTATTAAAGGAATGTTAGCTTTGTCAGTATTTTATAAAGAGGAAATCTTTCCAAATAAAACAAGCCTTTTACTGTTATATTTCAAAATTATATAAAAATGTAGAAGAAAAATATTAATTATGGTTTCATTCAGTAACCAAAAATGTTAGCTCACCAAACAAGCATATTGTTATCCATAGGGATATAACACTCCACTATTATTGTGCCTTGGTTTTGAAACACAAGTTTCTCTTTTATTATAAGATAAAACAATATATTACATGAAATCCATTAATTTTACTCCTAAATATGAGAAATGAAAACATACACCTACAAAACAATTGTGAATGTCAACTTTATTTGAAGTAGATAACACAGACAGTCAGCATGTATCTATGTCACCAATAAGCAAACTCAACATCAATTTATACATAGGAAACTCTAGAAAGTTAGAAGGGACAAGTACTGAGGAACACACATCATGACTTTTTAAAAGAAGTTATCAAATTAGGGGTCGTCTTAGGGAGACCCTAGGAAATACAGAATTGGATGGCTTGGGTCTCAGAAATTCTTAGACAAATCACTTAATCAGGTGACAATTTGGAGAGTATAGGAGGACACTGCAAAGGGCAAGGAGGACTCGATGGAAAAAGGAAAAGTTCTACTTCATGATCGGGGTAATGGTTACATAAGTGAATGTGCTCTCAAAAACCGTATACCTTTACATTCTTACCCAAATTTTGTTAGATATAAATTATTCCTCAAAGGGTTCATTTAAAGCAGAAATCGAGCCTTTGGGACATTTCTAAGTACCCCACAATTCAGAGTAGCTGCCTATCCTGTTGTGGAGTCATAATTGCAACAGTCTGAGTCCTCAGTGGATCTCAAAAATGGTTGAGAAAACATGAATAGACTGTCTGGCACACACTTGGTACTACCCCTTGGAGAGAGGGAAAAAAATAGTCAGATATTATAAAAGTCAAATGGAGACAAGAGGTTTAAACTCAATACACAAACTTTATTTTGCAAAGAAGCTCTTTATACGCATCTGCATATATATGTATAATCTAAACAATTATCAAGTCTCTTATTAGAAAACAGCATTGGTTCAACTGCAAGTCATTAGCTAGACCAGGGCTCTAAATACTAGCTACCAGAAAGGTTGATTTAGAAAGTAGAATGGTTTTCTATGTATTTCACAGGAAACTATAACCTAGAATACAAAATTCAGTAAAAAAGGATTTGAGGATTATCTAGTTTCTAGGACTTTATACAACCATGCATCTAAGTGAGCAGCAATAGCCCGATTTCCTTCCAAACAGCTCATTATTTCATTCAGCTTCTTAATTCCTTCAATTAAATTTCACATATAAGCAAATGAAAACCATGCATAATTTGGAAAAGAGACATTATTCTGTTAACTCCCACACATACACAAGAAGAGTAATCGTAAGCAGCTGTCTTTCTTTTAACTAAATTAACAATGCTTATTATGCTCTGGCTTCTAGATGCAGAAAAGCATGCTTCCTGTTAATATGCTTGGTTTCTGACCTGACAATAATGCTAAAAAACTCAGCAGGAAACTCAACTCCCACATATTGCTAGCTAGGGAGAGAGAGGCAAAGGGAAATCATGTTGTTGGAAATTAAGAATGCTTATTACAACCCGCATCAAGGGCATTTCTGCACCCGATCTGTTGCTGGAAGTTATGAAGAAGATTTCCTCAGAACAAGCTGAGGAGGCAAGGCTGTGGGTGGCATACTGATGAAACAGAAAGCTGTCTTTTGAGGGAGCTACTAACTTGGTGACCATTTTCTCTTCAAACCAGGACAAAGAGGAGGCCTGTGGTACAGTTTTTGACACAGGGTGCTAGTGGGTGATATTGACCTGGATGAATTCACAGAGTTCCTCCCATCACAGTGGACTGAGTAGATGTGTCTTGGGCTTTGATCTCTGATCTAAGACCCTTGAAGAAATAATTCCAGAACTGACAGTGTTAACCCAATTACAAGGTAAATGCCCCTGCTGGTCCTGCACTGTAAGGTTCTTTCAAGCCAAACAAATAAATATATTATTTGTTTGTTTGTTTTTGCTCTTTTGGGGGGGACCACCACCCAGCTCCCAAATAAATCACACATGGAGGCTTATTCTTAATTATAAATGTCTGGACTTAGCTTGGCTTGTTGCTATCCAGCTTTCCTTAACTTTAAATTATCTCTTCTACCTTTTGCCTTTGGGCTTTTACCTTTCTCTATTTCTGTATACCTTTCATTATTTCTTACTCTGTGGCTTACTGTATAGCTGAGTGGCTGGCCGCTGATGTCCTCCTCTTTCTCGGGCTGCTAGATCTCCTCCACCTCCCAGATTTTTCCTACTATCTATTCTTTCTGCCTGCCAGCCCTCCCTATCCTTTCTCCTGACTTGCTATCGGCCATTCAACTTTTTATTAGACCATCAGGTATTTTAGACAAAGAAACACAGCTTCACAGAGTTAAACAAATGCAACATAAACAAAAGTAACACACCTTAAAATAATATTCTACCACATAAATAAATGAAATGAAACAGATAGATCATTGGCAAGAATGTGCCTTCTGGGTGTGGATGAGATCCTATCATCAACATTTTAAAATCAAGACCATTGCATTTATCTTTTCTTTTGTCGCTGCCTTCAACCCAGATTTCTCCCTTTTGGTCTACATAGCAACACCTTAACCAATACATTCCCAAAATATGTAATCTAGGGAAAGATTCTATTCCCAGTGAGCTCTGTCCCTTAAACTTGGGAAAACAAACTGAGAGAAGATAGATAGATAGATAGATAGATAGATAGATAGATAGATAGATAGATAGACAGATAGACAGACAGATAGACAGACAGATAGATAGAAATTGCAAGCAAAATACTTCACGTTTTATAAGAAAAGGTATCATATAACCTGGCTGGTATTGCACTACTGGAATGGAACAAGAAGCATATACCACAACGCAGTTGCTGAGAGTCAAACCCAGGGCTTTGTGCATGCTAATCAATTATTCTGCCAAGTGAGCTACATCCCAAGCCAAAATATTTAATTGCCTATGAAAGTTCTGATTTTTAAAAGTATAGAATAAAAGAATATTGTGAAAAACCTACAATTATATCTTAAGATCCATAAAAATTTATAATCTATAATTTATCTCATTTTTATACAATAATTGTAACTATGCTACAAAATATTTTCAAATGATTTCAGAAAAAAATCAAGGCACTCTGAAATCATGCAATGAAGTTTAAACAAACTCTCTCATGTAACAACTATGTAAATTAATGGTCACTTCTTTAAAACAGAATTGGAAGTACACATAATGCATGTTATTACACAATATACAAAGACACTAAGATCTGCAATTCTACTAAATGTCGATGGTTCTGGAACCCACTTATTGTGGAGTCAGATATAATAAAACCCCATTTATAGTGAAGCAGAATGGAAGTCTACATTATGTTAAAGGAATGTAATTCACAAAACCCAATTCCAGTAATAGTGAATGACTTACAAAAAGATTTTGATGGAATAATTTCACTGTGAGACTCTGGTAACATTAAAATATACATGCTAGATTTTTTAACATCAATAATTTACAAAATGAATTATAATAAATTAAACATCCTAACATAGGAAACCATGAACAAATCTAACATGAAAGAACAAAATATGTTAATAAGACAGTATAGATTCTAATTTGTAGAAATGTATTCATGAATATTTATGAATGGAATACAAAAATGAATTGTACAAGTGAATGAGTGATAATTATCTGAAGCACATAATAAAATGAATATATGCCTTACTCTGGAAAGTCTAAGAAATCTGCTGTGGACAATTGATTGATAAATAAAACTCTGATTGGCCAGTAGCCAGGCAGGAAGAATAGGGTAGGCGGGAAAAGGAGGAGAAGAATTCTGGGAGGTGGAAGGCTGAGGTGGAGAGACACTGCCAGTCGCTGCCATGACAAGCGAGATGTAAGGTACCAGTAAGCCACGAGCCACATGGCAACATATAGACTAATAGAAATGGGTTAATTTAAGATATAAGAACAACTAGCAAGAAGCCTGAGCCATTAGGCCAAACAGTTTAAATAATATAAGCATCTGTGTGTTTATTTTATAAGTGGGCTGTCAGACTGCCAGGGCTTGGCGAGACCCGGAGAGAAAACTCCAGCTACAGAAATCAGTATTTCTTACTACATTTTTTTAAAACCTGCATTTTAGGTTAGTTATAGGCATGATTCTAAACAAATCTTAATCCTATCATGTCTAAGTACTGTTATTCTGATATAATTTTCATATTAAATTCCTCAGCCTTCAACTGTTTAAGTACTGAGAGAAAAGTTAACAACTTATGTAGAAATAGAATCCATAAATAAGACATAAAATACATGGAGCTCTTTTTCCCCCTCATCATCAGTCTTTCATTCACTTGGACTATTGATCCCCTTTACTCCAGCTATGGGTTATGCTGTAGTATCCATCTCAGATGTAAGATGCAAAGGCTCAAGTTCCATGATGACAGATCCTACACAGGTGTAAAGACTATGATAGAAACATGGTGGAAAGGGAAATCATAATGAATATAATCAATGAGTCATGGCTTTGTGTTATTTAATCCACAAAAAGTATACGTTACATAGTTACTTAAGATTAGACATTTAAATTGTAGGATCTATGTTAGTCATCAAGGCAATAAAATATTATAGCTCTGAATATTCAAGCTCAAGGTTAGGTGGTCCCCTTGGTTTGGGTCTCTGACAAGGATGACAAACTAGGGAAGATGCTTTTCTTGAAGCATATACATCTGAAGTCAAGAATCTGAGAGCAGACGAGGCAAGGTCCCACAATCCCCTTTGGTGGTATGCCACCCATGACAAAAGGATGCTATACCAGCCTGGACCATAATACTCCTTAATCCTGCCACTCTAGAGACCTGGGTTTACAAATGGACTTTTGAGATATCCATCCAAACCACAACAGACTGTATCTGTATGTTATAGTAACTAATTACTGAATAGAAAATGTTTAAATTGTAACATATCAATTCTATGTCTTACAGGAATGTTTAGCATTAAAGGAACTTACCCGTAGGCTAATAATTCTATATCTGGCTGCAGAGATTTTCAGTATTTGATTCATGTTGTCTTTTCAATCACTTTACCTTTTCTTTTTTTTATTTTATAATTTAATTTAATTTTACACATCAGCCACGGTTTCCCCTGCCCTCCCTCCTCCCGCCCCCTCCCCCCTCCCCCCAAGCCACCCCCTATTCCCATCTTCTCCAGGGCAAGAAAGCCCGAACTGACCTACTCTGGTGATGGGATGGCCAAACACCCTCACTGTCGTGCTAGAAATCTCAACCAATGACTGAGGGAACCAGATGCAGAGATCCACGGCCAGGCCCCAGGTGGAGCTCCAGGAGTCCAATTGGCGAGAAAGAGGAGGGATTGTATGACTGAGAATTGTTGAGACCATGTTTGGAAAAAGCACAGGGACAAATAGCCAAACTAGTGGAAACACATGAACTATGAACGAATGGCTGAGGAGCCCCTAACTAGATCAGGCCCTCTGGATACGTTTTCTTTTTTCTTTTTTTCTTTTTTTTGTGAAGAATTAATGAGAGGAAAATAACAAATAGAGAAGAATGAGAGGGCTCATCATGGGCAGAAGTAGTTTCCATGCAAATCTGATAATTTGAAATTGATCCTGGGTCCCAAGCAGGAAAGGAAAACACTGACTCCCAAAAACTGTCCTTGGATCTGCACACATGTACAGGGGCACGTGCACATGTGCCCCCACATGTTGTATACACACATATACAATAATAATAAATAAATACATAACTTTAAAGGATGTGACTTTTCTGTTTTATTTAAATTTGCCACTTAAAAATGCTGGCTAAACTTGATGAGGTTAGAAATAATTTAATGACTAAATAGTTCAATTAGTTAAAGAAAAACGCATAATTTTGAGACTAATCCTACCTCTTCCACACTCTCAGCATACAAGCACACTAATCATGAAAACTGAAGATTTAAATTCATAAAAATGGGGGTGGCTTAATTAGCTCAGTTAAGAGCGAAAGTGACTGCAGGTCTAAACACATTAAACGATCAAGAATTTTATGCCATACGTTGTGGTGATCACCGGTGCTAACACGACAGATGCAGTCAGACAAAGGTGACATCACCAGGAGAATGTGGAGAAAATGATGTTTAAACCTTATTTCAAAAGGGGAAGAGGAGGTCAGGTGTTCCAGGGAAGAATGTGCTAAAGAAGAATGGTGATAGCTAGAGTTTTCCTGCCTGGCCCACAGTCAGGACAAGTCTCTGTCACCTGCCAGTCCCACAGCCACTCAGACCCAACCAAGTAAACACAGAGACTTATATTGTTTAAACTGTATGGCCATGGCAGGCTTCTAGCTATCTAGTTCTTACATCTTAAATTAATCCATTTCTATAACTCTATACCTTGCCACGTATAGAGTTCTTCACATGCTGCTTGTCATGGTGGCGGCTGGCAGTGTCTCTCCCACTCAGCCTTCCACTTCCCAGAATTCTCCTCTCTCCTGGTCCCACCTATACTTCCTGCCTAGCCACTGGCCAATCAGTGTTTTATTTATACAGAACGATATCCACAGCAAATGGTGGTAGTTTTGATGGCTTGAATAGTTTACTGCGGGGAATCCCTTTGACCATGTAATAACAAACAATTGAGAAATGAGGACATCAAGTCTCGAGGGTGACCTTTGAAAGTGGGGAGGATTTAGGAAGGACCCCGGTTGGTCTGGAATCGACATCACTCACATTTAAATATTTAACTAAGGCATTGTGCTGCAATAGCCCTGTGGTAGGTGCTGTTTAGCCATGTTTTCTATAAAGGGGAGGAGTCATAATGGCTTTCTTTGAATAGAACCATGAATTTCCACCATTCCTCTATTTATTCTAACAACCACAGGTATAAAGAACACATTCCTTCCTGAAAGTCAGCCACACCATTTCTCCTAGTTCATCAATCTTCCCTCTGACATTGTAAACATCAGCTTCTGTAGTGAGGATACAGCAGCGGCCAAAACTAGGCACGATTCTTGCTCTCAAAGCTCTTACACTGTTCCACTTTCTGCTAATTTCATTTCTATAACGAACTCCCCCCCCCCCCCCGCCCCTGCCACCTCTGCTGGTAGACCAGCTCTGGCTTACCTTTGGCCTTGATAAACAGTCTATTTTAAAAAAATGCACCACATTTATTGAAAAACATTTTTAAAAGTTTATTTATTACTTCTTAGAAAATGTCTCATAAATCCAAGGCTGGTATCCAATTTCCATGGCTGGTCTTGAACTCCTGATCCACTTGCCCCTTTCTACTAAAGTACTTGGATTACATGCATGCACCCCAACATCTAGCTTTATGTGGTGATGTGCACTGAACCCATGGCTTCCTGCAGGCTAGGTAAGCACTCTGACAACTGAGCTGAATCCTTAGTCCCAAATCTTTTATTAATTCCACATATGTCACCCACTTTGATTGTTATGAACTACAAGGAAGAGACCACATCTAAAGTTATGGTGCAAGCACCGACATATTCTGTAGGTCTACGGGGACTTTAAGAAACTGTTTTCTGGGTTCTGGGTGAAAAAAAAAATTCTGTGGTGTTTAAGAAGAAACAACGAAAACTGGAAACAGATGCCAATCAACTCAATCCATGTGAATTATTTATATTCTGTCTCTACAATTTACATCTTAAGTGGGTATTTTGATCTGATACATTGTAATTCTCATCCAAAAAGGCTTCAAATACCTAACAGCTCTGATTAAGCCAAGAAATATTCATTTCTCATCCAAAGCTTAAATGCTGTTTAATTCTCACTGGAATGTCTAAAGAAAAAAACTGTAACTCAAGAAGCAAGATTTAAGGTAGTCTCATCTCTAAAGTATTTTATTTATCATATGAGTAGTACCAATAATGCTCTTTTATAGTTGTCTTACTTTTGGGTAGAGCCAAGAAGACTGGTTTATTCATTTAGTTACTACATGTTTTTCTCCTGGGTGCCTGACACATGTCACATTAAGCTAGACATAATCTTTAAAACAAAAAAGAAGAAGCAAACAACAAAAGTTTTATCATTATAAATATGTGGGATGATTGTCTATTTGTTAAAATACTGAAGCCCATGGAAGAACTAATTGCCTAATAACCAACCCTTCTAACTTTCTATAAGAGGAGTTGTTATGGGTTAGTTCAAAATAAGAATGGACTGGTCTTCTCTTACATTACATAATTAGAAATCATAAGCAAGACATCCTTTACATACATCAATTCAATTCATTGGCTTAGCTCATGTAATTATGGTCAGAAGAGACTAAACACAGCCCTGTTCAAAATAAGAAATATTGATGCATAGTATTCCCTGGGCTCTGGAGATGAAGGTTCATCTAGATTTTGCATTCCAATAGTGGAGGAAGATAGACAGAAAAGTAAGATAAAGTTATTCTAAATAAACATTAACCTGACTAAGGAAATTATAACAGGAAAAATAAATCCACAATAGGAGCTAATTTAAACTAATACTCAGGAAACTTAAATATTAAAATGAAGTCATGTTGAGGAAACTACACAGAGAAGAGAAAAGAAGAGAAGAGAAGAGAAGAGAAGAGAAGAGAAGAGAAGAGAAGAGAAGAGAAGAGAAGAGAAGAGAAGAATAGGCATGTAAATAGCATCATATGTTTGAAGAATAGGAAGAAGTCCTCATTGCTGCTGGAATGTAACAGAAAAGCACACTTTGACATCAGAAAAGACATAGGAGCTCTATTTACAAATAGTTTTGTAAATTATAGAGCTTTTATTTCCTCAAATTGGAATTCCATGAACGCCTTAGGAGGAGGCAGATCTAATATGATTTTCTCTTTTCAGAGCTTACTCTGGCTGTTGCCTGGAAAATGGATTATAAACTGGGCAAAAGGAACAGCAGCTGTTGTAGCTTCATGGGCAAGAAAAGAGCGTTTCAATGCAGGCGGCAGCAGGGGTGAAAATATGTGACTATACATGGAAAAAGTAACCTTTGGTAGTATGGTGATAGAAGCCTTGGTGATTCAGATGTGGGAGGTGAAGGAAAGAAAAAAGTTCATGATACCCTCTATGTGTCTGACTTTATTCAATAGGTGGGTATCAGTGTTATTTTCCAAGCCAGGGAAAGCTAGAGAAAAAGGAAGTAAGGGAACACAGAGTACTTATGTTTAATACTGGAAAAGCTCCTTCTCAGAGGCCAAGTATACATCCACGTGCAGACACATGAAGTAGACAGCATCCCCACCTGAAACAGGGCAGTGCAACTTAGACCAGCAGGTGACTACCTCTAATCAAATGAAACCTAGGACCAACTAGGCTAGTTCCTACATGTCTTAAGTCAAAGTTCTAGTTGGTCATGCTGAAGACACCACACTGAGTAAAGACTTTGGATAATGACTTCATCACTCTCTTCTGATATGCATTAAGTCCTAGATTCCTCTAAGATAGTTATTATTATTATTATTATTATTATTATTATTATTATTATTAGCACAATTTTAAAGATGGAGACAGTCATTGAAAGAAGCTAAATGATTCACCAAACATCACTCAGCCAACAAGAGCTCAACCTCCAGAAAATCTAATTTCAAGATGTGCATGTTTAATTCTCACATGAGCTGGTTTTCTGATGGAAAATTATAGTTCTAGAAATAATGGTTCTGCCAACTAGGAACCTCATTAGTAGAATTTATACTCCATCAACATCATACAGGGGCCAATTGGATATTATTCTTTACCCTGATGTATTATCAAAAGTACATCATGAGGTACTTGTCAAATTTTTGCAAAGAAGATTATATGTAGAAAATACATCCTTCAGAAATTAGTTAGGAATAAGCACTCCAGGACAAGCAAATCTGAAGAAAATCATCATGACTATACTAACACTACAAGAAATGTTTAAAGAGCATTTATAAGTAAAAGATGATAAATAACACCATGGTATTATATGTTATACAAATAACCTGAAAGAATAAAACTCTCTGGTAAAGCAGATATACCAAAGAAAAATAAAAGAATCAATTCCAGTAACCACAGTGAAAAAACCAAAAGAGAAAATGAGTCAAAAAGATAGAAAATGAGAGATGAGAACAACAAAAAAGTAAAACAGAAAACAATTAACAGGTAATGAAATGGCAGGATTAAATTCTCACCACTTAAAAAAAAACTTGAATATAAAAGAGAAAATTCATCAATCAAGAGGCTGAAAAGGATAAAAAGAAAACAAAGGGGGAAACCCAGCAAACAATATGCTGCCTGCAAGAAACTTGCTTAGACACAAAGTAAAAATTAAAGATTAGGAAAAGATATTCTAAGCAAACAAAACAATAATAAGAAGTAGCCAGACTTATGTCAGATATAGTGGATGGATTTTTAAGTACCAACTTTAAAAAACAAAGACAAAAGGAGCCACTATAAAGGATGACCACTATATGCTGATAAAAGGAAGAACTAAATTAAAAAAAAAAATAACATTCATGCACCATTTCAGCTAACTTTAGTGCAAGACTTTTCTCCTCATCCACACACGGAGCCTTCTCCAGGAGAGAGATAACAAGTTAGACTACATAACAATGTCAAAATTAAAAGTGACGACACTTAAAAGTCACATCAATACTCACAGCAGCTGTGACTGCTTGTACAAGACCTGTATCAGTTCAAGCCACCCAACGTCCCAGCATGGGTAACGGAGGAATTCATGAAGTTCCTCCATTAGCTGAAGAGACTTTGGCAGCTGTAGCTGCATGGAGGAAGGAGAGTTAGTTTTCTTCAGCGGTGCTGCCCATGAGAGGTTGCCCATGCTCCATGTCCTACACACTAAGTGGATTCAGTGAGATTTTTTTCAAAAGCTAATGAGGTTGGGAAGAAGGGTGGAGGGCACTTTGGAGAGAAAATTAGAGGGAGAGAAGAGATGAGTTTTATTGTATGCATGTATGATACATAAAATTTTTAATCTGAAAACTGGAGAAAAAATTTAACTGAAATAAGGGAAACTGTTTGCTTATAAATGCTATATATGCAAGTTACCTAGGGGATTTTTTCTACTTTCTACAGAACTAGTTAGTGTTTTCTCTTTTCTTAAGTGTATTTTTATTAATTCCTTGAGAATTTCATACAATGTATTTTGACCATATTCATCCCCACTCCTCACCTTAACTCTCCCTAGATTCCAGTCCCTTGAAATTTTGTGTCCTCTTATTTTGTTAATAACCTACTGAGGTAAACTTAGATTTTATTTCCCTAAACATTTCTTATCAGGTAGATCTGAAAACAGAATACAGCTTGGAATCCTCAGGAAAGATCAGCAAAAATTAATTCACAATTAAGTGAACAAGAACACCACAGCAGACGCTTTAGGAAAGAGAAAAGAAAAAGGTTGTCTCCAGAGGAATTAATTCAAGAATGTAAAATTCACAAACTTGAAGTAGTGAGAAGCTTGAGAATGGCACTGCTTCCTCAGTACTTCTCAGAGAACACCATATAAGGAGCACAATGTGTGAAAACATTCTACGTAAGGTTAAGGAAGAAAATTAAAGAAATGAAAAAGTGTGTTTGAAGAAAATGTGGTACATTTACGCAATGAAAAATTGTTCAGCTGTTAAAAAAATGAAATCATGAAATTTGTATGAAAGTGGGTGTAACTATAAGAAAATCATACTGAGTGAGGTAATGCAGACACAAAAAGACAAATGTGATATATAGTCACTTCTATGTGGACATTAGCTGTTAACTCTTCAATACACATGCTACAATCCATATCACTGCAGAGGTTAGGTATAGACTATGGGGGAGGGAAGGATCTCCCTAGAAAGGGAAAAATAAAATAGGTAGCTGTGGATAAAGGGAGGCTGCTGGAACTGGAGGGTCAAACCAGGAAAGGGAGGGAAACAAGGGATGGGAGAGGAAATTTGGGAGGAACAGTAGGCCATTTGAGGGATTGTATAGAAAATTAATACATTAGAAGCATCTTAAAATCCGTACATATATGAAAGAAAGCTAAATGGAATCACCCAATAACAGGGAAGCAAAGCCTCAACTAGGCATCTCTCACCACCAAATGAAACCTTCAGTGCCAGAAATGACTTACATCTAATCAAGTTGCTAGCCAAACAGAAACACTGAAATAACCCAGGTTACGGCCAAGGCTGCTGGTTGCGCTCCACAAATTAATGGTAAGTCCTTATTGCTAAAGACAACAACCACAAATTAATGGCAAGTCCTCTTTGCTAAAGACAACACCTTCTGAACACAGAAAAGTCAAGCCATCAAGCCGGTGCCTACCTAGAGTCTTCACCTACTGACTAGTATTCATGGTACTGGAAGGTCCTCTGCATGATACAAGAAGAGAAAGATAAACACCAACCCAGCTACAAATATTTTTACCTACAGTGGTGACTTGCCTGTTAGAGATGGTGGTACAATAGTGGCGCAAACGCTGTGGAAGCAACCAATCACTCCATGAGATGAAACCCATGCCTGACATGCTCAGGTGGTCATGAACTTGATACTAGATAGGCTACGGTCCTAGGGAAGAACCAACTACTCTTCTGCTAAAGGAACACAGCAATAAAAATGACTCCTAACAACCTTCTGCTAGACTCGTAGATCAACCATCACCAGAGAAGTTTTCTCCTGCAGTAAATGGGAACAAATACAGAGGCCTACAACTGGACAGAGTACAGAGAGTAAGGAACCTAGGAACACTCATTCATAAATGGCATGTCTCCATCAAATCCCTCCCCTCAGGGCTCAGAGAACTCTGCAAGAGAAGGAAGACACATTGTAAGAACCAGTGGGGATGGAAGACACCAAAGAAACGAAGCCTCCTAGACACAACAGGACTGATGCACCTATGAACTCCAGAAACGGGCTACATGCACAGGGCCTGCAAAGGTCTAATCCAGACAGGGCTCCAGTAGTGAGAGGGGAGGTGAGCACAAGCCCTCACCCCTAACCTAAAAGCTGTCTCCAGTTGGTAACTGCTCACAAAGGAAAAATTGTTTCTATCCAGTGGAGTATCACTGGGTATACAAACTACACTTAAGGACAGGCCCCATGATCAAAATTATACAGCCAATACAAGAAGAACTCAGTGATATTTTTTGATGTATTATTTGTTTTGTCTCATAGTGTTTTGTCTGGGCTTTTTTTCTCTTTTCTTTGTTTCTTTCTTTCTTTCTTTCTTTCTTTCTTTCTTTCTTTCTTTCTTTCTTTCTTTCTTTCACCTTGGAGGACTTTTGCTTATACATTATGGCTTCCAATTTTGTTTTTATTGGTTTTTGATGTGTGTGAATGTCTGTGTTTCTGTCTCCCTATGTGTTTCTTGTGCTTTCTTTGGCTCTTTTTTATACCATGCTGGTTTCTTTGTTTTTATTTTGTTATTTTATTTTATTTTATTTCATCTTGTTATTATTTTTTAAGATGCTTGTTGGTTTTCTAATGAGAAAGAACAAGAAAGAGTGTGAATTTGGGTAGGCGAGAAGATTGGGATGATCTGAGGAAAGGGAACCCATTATCAGAATCTATTGCATGAAAAAAATCTATTTTCAATTTAAAGAGAAATTCTGAAGAAAATTAGAATAGGAAGAATATTTTGCAACATAAAATCTACATGACAAAGAAAAAGAATGTTTGCTTAATTGTAAAACATGTGTTCTAAAAAACTAAAAAAGATGAGACAGCTGTTTTAAAAGCTTCCCTCTCAAATGGGGTGTAGGTTGGGGGAAAGGCTGGGGGTGGGAGGAGGGAAGAAAGGGGGAATCTGTGATTGGTACATAAAATGAATAAAAAATTCTTAATAAAAAGGTAAAAATTAAAAAGTTTCTCTCTCATATCAATTCATCTTTTCTGTTATCAGGACATGGCACAAAAGAGAGAGAGAGAGAGAGAGAGAGAGAGAGAGAGAGAGAGAGAGAGAAGGAAAGAAGGAAAGAAGGAAAAGAAAAAAAGAAAGAAGGAAGGAAAAAAAGAAAGGAAAAATATTTTCTCCTATGAAGAATCTGGATTTTTCAAAGATGTGAAAACAGAAAGAAACTCTTTGAGGAGAGGAAGTAGAAGAGAGAGGAGAAGATGATTTGAAGAATGAATATATTGAATGTATAATATATACTTCTAAAAAAAGGTCATAATGAAAACCATTATTTTGAGCCAGTTGTTCTGGTGCATTCCTTTAATCCCAGCACTCAGGAGGCAAGAGGTAGGCAGATCTCTGTGAGTCTGAGGTCAGCTTGTTCTACAAAGGGAGTTTCAGAATAGCCAGGGCTGTTACACGGGGCTGTAACACAGAGAAACCTTATCACAAAAACAAAAAAATAAACAACCAAAATATAACAAACAAACAAAAATAACTATTCTTTTGTACAATATATACTGTTTTTTAATATCTCTCTCCAGTTTAGTATTAAAACTGTGTTTCAAGACAATTATTTGTCCTTAGTGAAAATCAATATAAACAAACTATAGTAAGATATTTTCTACATCTCACCAAAGCAGATGTCAATCATGGATATAAATACTTCATAGGCTAGGAATGGTAACTAATCTTTACAAAACTGTGTGATACATTTTTCTGTTTGTTACAGGGTTCTATAAAAATGCTTTCTCAATACTTAGTTAACAAGTATCTAAAACAGAGAGATACTTAAAACCAGCTATCACCTTTTAACTGGAAAAAGTACAGAGAGTCAAAAATGTATTCTTAATGTCTACATAGTTTTGTCTGTTTCAAATCACTTCTCACACTGAGTTACTAACATGAAGATTAGTTAATTATAGAGGTTTGTGTTTCCCGTTATCTCCCATGCTGACCTGTGTAACCCTGACAGAATTTTTCAACACCTCTACAGCAAAATAGTTTTGACATGTGTAGTCTCTTAGGGTGTATTAAAGGAATATTTTAAGGTGTTTTGTTTTTGTAACCAAAATTATCTTCATGTGTGCTGGAAATATTATTGTTGAGCCCAATACTCAAAGGAAAAAGAAAAAGAAGTAACAAGCATTGATTCACTGCCAATCATTTCCACATGTATTTTCTAACTCAATTACATTACTAATAAGATAAACTGTCTATCAAAATTTTGATATTAGATAAGTAGTAACTTTTCTATCAATTTAATTTTTGCCATCTTTCAAGTGCACGTTTCTCATATTCTGAGTTATTTCTAAAACAGGGAAATGTTTGTGAAAATTGAAATTATCAGAAGATATGCAGCACTAAGTAATTTATTACAGGCTAAGCTGCAAAGTTCAGAATATTACAGCAGAAATTCTAATTATATTTGCATCCATACATTGCTGCCTCAAGTGTAGAACCAAATTCTTTCACAAATCATCTTGGCTGAATTTGGTAGGCCACAGTGTTGAGGAAAAGCATTTTGTTGAGTTAGAGATTTTTTTGGAACGATGTCAGCCTTTAGACTAACTCACATTACTGAGGACCTACGAGATGCTGATTCATGTTTAGTGTTTTACATATGTCTCTTGACAGATAATTGAGACAAGGTCTCCTCATCATGGCAATTGCACTACTTCGTGTTCTTCTTCATACATTAAGCCCTTAATTATTGCAAAATGCACATCAGGCAATGGGTCTGGAAGTTGTGACAACCAGTAGGTTGTTCTTTCATTCACTGGCATTTACAAGCTGCGTGATTTTTTTTATGATTAAATATATTTTATAGCAAACACTATTGCTTCTAACCTGCAGAAGTAGCTCCAGAAAAGCCTATAAATAACCAATGAATACTTTTATAGTGCAGTAATCTAAGTCCTAGAGCAGTGGTTCTCAAGCTTCATAATACTGCAACCCCTTAATATAGTTCCTCATGTTGTGGTGATCCCCAAACATGAAATTATTGCTGTTGATACTTCATAACTGTCATTTTGCTACTGTTATGAATCATTATGTAAATAACTGATATACAGAGAAGTCTTAGGTGACCCCTGTGAAAGGGTCATTAGAGCCCCCAAGGGAGTCGCCACCCACAAACCACTGTCCTAGCAATCTAAAGATTAAAATTTAATAAATCAGATTGATCCATAGTTTTAGTTAGTTATGTATGTTTATATGTTCACATGGTTTTATGTAGTGTATTAATTTAAATGAAGATGGCCTCTGAAGAGTAGAGTCTCATGGCTATTTTCAAATTAAAATAACAAAACTCACAGAGGGAGATATAACTTCTCAAGGTATTATATAAAACATAGACATCTAAAACTCCAAAAGAGATGATGCCTTAGGATTCATAAAATCAGAACAAAAATGAACTTCTACGTCTTAAAACTATGCTGGAATTGTTCGTTGTCCTTGACAGACTGCAGGACATCTATCCTTGTCCCTCTATAAGCTGAGGATAATTATATTAACTGACTAAACACCCCCATTATGTAAGTAAATATGCTAATGCATACAATCTACTAAATACTATTATACTAAATGAAACCATCTGGCACCGGAGAGCAGTTGAAGGAAGAGCCTTGGGGGGACATGCAGCTCAGAGTCAGCTGAGACGACCACACATAGAGAAACATTGCAGCATAGCAAAAGGGGTCTTGCCTAAGTGCCAGGCACCACAGAGCTCTGACACTGTTCATGATTCAGAATTTGCATAGATTAGCTTGCTATTTAACTGGACTAAGCTCCTCATGGTGTTATGAGGAATAACTCACAAATAGAATTGACTTCATGATCTTTTACTAAATGGCACGTCTTTGAATAAAAATTAAAAAACTTGAAAAAAAAACCACACCATCTCCAAATTATCCTTAGTGCAACAGCCTGGTTGTCGGAGCCTTGGATTCAAGATAATTCAAAGAGGTATGTGGTAGCACACACCTGTGATCCCAGCACCTGGGAGGTGGAGGTAAGAGCATCAGCAGTTGAAGGCCAGATGGGTTTATACAGCAAGATTCAAGACAATTTGGAATACATGAAGCCTTACCTCAAAAAAATGAAAGCAATATGGAAGATGATTTAAGGGAAAAATTAATCTATGTTACATATGTTTGACAAGCCATTAGCTTTAATTCACCATGTAAATTCAGATTGTTTCAAACTCATCTTACATAGTAATTATCAGTGCCTTTTAATATGAAAGATGTAAGTGGAATTTTCTGCATATGTCTTCTTAAAAAATGTAAAGCTAAAATCATCTCTTTCAACTACCATATTTTATTCTCAAGCAGGATACTAAATGGGAATGAAAGAGAGATGGCCGAAGGGAAAAGCTAAGCAATTTTCTTCTTGTAACTTTTGTCTTAAATGACAGAATTAAATCATGCCCTAATCACATTACTTTGGTCCAAAGGTCACTGTAAGATTTACGGTGATTCTTATTTATAAAAATCAAAACAGAACAGAGAATAAACTTCTGTTCCTATAATAGGCAATGTTTCAAAGTTCATTTCATAAAAGAGGTCATCAGACCAATATATCTTTCTGTCACTTTAACAATGATGTCTGAAGTTTAGCTTTGATATTGAAATGGATAATAACAAAGGCAACTCCAAAGAATAGATGAATCTATGTGGGACTGGAAATACTTCACTTTTGTTTTAAAGTGCATGTGAGAGAAAATTACCCTTAGAAGTCCACAGTGTATTTCTGAGTGCACTGGCAGAGTCTAAAGAGAGCTGTAGATGTCCCTGCAAAAGCATTTACTGAGGCAGGCACTGATATGCTTTGAATTGTGGGACAGTATTGATGATAACAAAAGGAAGTGTCAGATCAGGTATCTGAGTTTTACAGGGAGAGGCATTTTGAGGTATAATGTTCTACAACATAGAATCATTTAACATCCTCCATGCACAGGACGTCTGGGAGAAGAGATGAGCAGCAAATAGTCTTATTCTTGGACATTGAGTCTAGTTCCAGTGAGCTGTGTCTACATGAGGAAAGATGTAGGCATGATTTCTGTCATTTATTAACTCTGATCAAAACCTGTACCCCTTCCATCTCATTTAGACTATAAAGCCAAAGATTTACAGTGGTCAAAACTATGTGATCTAGCTCGTGCTACTTCTCTGAGCCCTCTAATTGGGCCCAGTCAATGCTGCTCCCTGCTTGGGAATTTCTGTTCCACCTGATACCTGCATAGACATTCTACTCTGCCTGCAAGCAATTGCTCAAGCTGACCGTTCTTCATGAGGTCAACCTTTCCCAACCCATTTACAATAGTAGTCAATCTCCCTGCTTTTTTCTGTATGCTTCTCCAGGTGTTTATCATCGACTATATTCTGTTTTATATAAACTGTGTTACTTCATTCTATATTCACCATATTCCTGTCACCCCATGTTTATCCCAACTAAATATACTTTCCACAGTGATGGGGATTTGTGTGTCAGTCTTATGTCTGTCTGTTTGATTTACATACAACAACCTTGACATGAATCTTGCACTAATCAGTTTTGTTTTTCCTCTAACTTCCATATAATAATAAGTATTCTTGTTGTTGTTGTTGTTGTTATTCCTCTCTACTTGGAAATCTTTAAAACCCTGCTCAACAGCAAAGTAGAATCCTACTGAAGAACCATGCTGACAAGCACAACTTGAATTCTTTGTATTCTATAATTTAAACAGCCAACCGCCCCACTGATTTTTGCAGTATATGGTCAAGGTTAAGGTTGTTGCCATTCTCTGGCCTTACTGGGTACTCTACTTCCATTGTGGACAGATGTGTGGCCCTCTAATCCTAACATATGTTATGAAGAAAGGTGTGGCCAGGCAGTGGTGGGGCATGCCTTAATCCCAGCACTTGGGAGGAAGAGGCAGGCGGATCTCTGTGAGTTCAAGGCCAGCCTGGGCTACAAAGTGAGTTCCAGGAAAGGCGCAATACACAGAGAAACCCTGTCTCGAAAAAAAAAAAAAAGGTGTGAAATAGGTTACAAAGTTTACTGACTAATAATTCCTATTATGTCTATTTGGATCAAAAGAAGTAGTACTTCAATCTTAGAGGTCTAGCACATTCATTGTCAAAGAATATTCAGTATTTACTAGATGTGTGAATAGACGAATAGCAGCAATGCTCAGCTGTAGGTGAATAAAGGTGAAGTCTGTGTGTTGGGATTTGTACCATCAAGCACACTGTTTTATTCATAGCTATTACAGTATAGTAGGAATTATCTGAAAATTTTAAAGTGTATGTATGTGTGGGTTTGTATTTTATCTACATGTATGTGCACTTATATATGTGTGTTCATGTAGGAGCCAGAGCTACTGTCAGTGTCTTACATCTGAGAGAAGGTCCCCAGTAAAACTGAAGTTCATGAATCCAGTTACACTGGCTGGACAGAGAATCCCCAGGATCTTCATTTCTCCAGCTCTGTGATGGGGTTACAGACAATGGCCACTACTCCTGGCTTTTACGTTGGCACTGACCATCCGGATTCAAATCATCATGCTGTACAGCAAACACTTCACTTACAGAACCATCTTCTCAGTCTCCTATTTGGAAATCTCTCTCTACCTATCCCTCACGGAAAATATAATATCATTTTTCCTGCAGCCACCATTCATGGCTAGAACCCTTGGGTTACCTAATTAGGCTTTATAATGACCATAATTAAAGGTGTCAACTGACCCACATTTCAGGAAGTGAGTTAGGAAGAATGGGAAAAGCATGCCCAATTTTTGCTTCTTAATGACCAACATCCTTTATACAGATGCAGTTCAGTAATTTGCATGATACAGCTGGATTAAAAAAACCTCAAGGCTCCAAGCTGAAATCTTCATTCACTGATATGGGAAACTTGAAGTATTTGTATCAACTTTATTAACCTTACTATATAAATCAGTTAATTTTTAATATGTTCTTATTCTCAGTTTTAACTGTTTTGAAGAATTTTTACTAAACTATTAGGTCAGGGAACAGTAAATAAACTATCAAGTCATAAAAGTGGCAAAACAAAGGTTAAAAACAATAACTTTAGGTTTATGACCACAATAAACCCCACAGCAATATCTTAGGTCATTTATAAACTGTTCTCGCATTTTATAACACACGATGTTTTAAAATCAGGCAATTGTCAGTGATGTGGAAATTCCTTACCAAATGTTTAAGTATTTTTGCCAGAAATGAGCAAGGTTTGTCCCAAACATGTTTTTATTTTAAATTCCCAAAGGCATCTAAATACACATTTAAACACGTTGAACATTTTGTTGACATTTTTAGGAATCCAGAGACTGAGAGACAAGTATTCACTCCAAAGACAATAAATTATAATTCCAGAATCTTGGAACTGAAACAAGACTGAAAACATCACATGCTGTAACTTCCTCTGTGCATGGCATCTCCTCCTGAGGAACACCTGGCCAGCTGGGCATCTGATCATCAGGCGGACATTTCAGAGGCAAGAAGCTCCTAGTTATTGCCCTACTGTTTGGAATGAGTGGTAAGCGGAATGGCAGACCGATCATAATTGCTCTTTTTATTGGAGCAGAGTCTTCCTTTTCCACATAGTCTTCTATGGAATCAATTCAAGAAGACCCTCTCAGTCCTTTTCATATAACAACCCCTTGAGGTCTGAAGAGGTCTGTTATATTCCCTTTCCTTTCCCTTCTTCTTCAATAAAAGTCTTCCCTTGGACTGTGCCTCCCGTGAACATATTTTCAAAGCCTTAACTACTGTCCCCCTGCCTGTAGATTTGTCAGGTACGCAACTGTGCTAACCTTGTCTGCTTCTATGTGGATGTGAATGAAAGCTGACTTTTCTGCCACAGTTCCAGACTATATACTCACACCATAAAACTGCTGCAATTCACACTGGTATTGTCATTCTCATTTCTGCACACTAATAGGGAGCACAGTACATTTCCAGAAGAGAATGAATCATTTAACATCTGGATATGAGTAATAAACTAATTTCATGCAGGCTCCATGGTCCAGTTGTGGAGACCTCTGAAATTTCTGGACCTGTTATTCACCAACAACCAAATTGAGACAAACAGATTAACTTCAGACTAACTGAAATTCTGACAACTTTAAATGTGTGTTTTTTTATCTATGCAGAGAACATAAGAAAACTGCCTTACTACCAGATTGATTTCACTCACTATACAATATTCTTGGGAAATTATTTTTCCCTCAATTGCAGATTACATACTGTTATGCTTCCAATTCTACATATTAATCACGTGAATTCAGAGAGCATTTTATTTATTGCTGTGCTGAAAGGTAGATTCACTTTGACTGAATCACTCTATTTTTTTCTATTAACAGGACAGTAAAATTTTTCCTTTATGAAATCAAACTTATTGAATCACTGATATTCACACTATAATTCAGTATTCTATAGAAAGTGTGCAATAGTTTCAAGAAAAAAAGGAGAGGTAAACAAATAAAATCTGGTTAAGTTTCTAATTCTATAACAGTGGTGGTTCTCAACCTTCCCATACAGTCCTCATGTTGTGGTGACCCCCGACCATAAAATTATTTTTGTTGCTATTTCATAACTGTAATTTTGCTACAGTTATGAATCGCAATGTAAATATCTGATATGCAGGATATCTGATATGAGACCCCTTGAAAAGGTCTTTCAACTCCACAAAGATTTCATGACCCACAGGTTGAGAACCACTGTGCTACAAAGTCTAAATATACCACACATCAATATCCTTAATAAGTTGGCACTGGTCTATAAGGGAAAACAGAAATCCTTCACAGTTAGTGCCGGGACATTAAGGTCATTGCTAGTACATATAATCGAAACCAGAAAAGTTGATGGTAGCCAAGAAAACATTTTTTTTGGTCAGTCCATATTCAGTGACTCTTACTGATAATGCAATATCAAAAAGAAAACAGCCTTCTAAAAGGAAAGTCAAGAGACCCTGACCCCATGGAAAGGAAATGGGAGCATAAATAATACTGGCTACTCTTTTAGTTTCTGAAAATGACAATATTCTCATCAGTTATGCGAACTTTTGTGGCTACTACTCCAAGCCTTAGGTTTTAAATTAGTCTCATGGGAATAATGATAACTGAAGATAAAAACAGATCTTGTAATACAAGGTATATGACTTCTACATAAGTACATTAAATTATAAGGCATCTATACTAATTTAAGTCATCATAAAATGAATTTTAAATATACTTTTATTATTAATAAATTTAAATCACTTATCCTGGAGTCTATCTCCAAATATATTGCAATAACTATAACAAATGGCTATAACAAAGACATTTACAAAGCCGGGAGGCTGGATCCTGGGGTAAGAGTGTTTGCCCGAACCTGATGACATAATTTTTATACCCAGAACCCAGATAGTGAAAGTTGTGACTTCTCCAAACTGACCTCTGACCACTACACATATGCCACCATCATGTGTACACCCCACCACAAAAGAGTAAATAGATGGAAGAAGAGGGCATGAGGAGAGAATATATATATATATGCATGTGCAGAGAAAATTCTCCAGAACTCAGCTTGTGACTACACTGCAGGGTTGAAGCTCTGCCTTATTCTAAATGGAGGAGAATACACAGATTCAGCCCCTCTCTCCCAAAGCCCAATAGTACTAAAGTACCACCTGCTGCTAATCACAATTGAAGAAAAGGGGAAAAATGGTTAAATGTAGCATTTTTTTTTCAAGCCAACTGCCAGCCATACTTCCCCCAAAGCACAGTCTCAAGTAATTCTATTATTTGTGCCACATTGACCTCATTTCGCCTCTGCAAAAAAATAGAAGTTATCTAGAGAGGCTGGAAGTCATTTTTATTCTAGGAACTATAATCAGAGACTACAGTGAGGAGCTCAAGGTGTCTGTACATGTCTTCTTAAACAGTAGTGTGAAAAGTGATAGACTGGAGCAAGAACAAACATGAGAACCATTAGGCATGGCTTGATTCCAGTTACTTAATAAACAGAAATTGTATTTCAAAACTCTACCAGATTCAGCCTCCTCCAACTGTCCCAAGCTTTTTCCTCTAGATTTTGCACTTTTAAGGGTAAATATTTTAACATAAAGCTCACATATTTCTGAAATGCTTTCTACTTTGATTCAAGTTTTTCAGCTTTGGGATATGCGTCCTGGAACAATGTGTTACAAATGATGTTTCTCAGTGCTGTGTGTGCGCATCTCGTTAAAATTCTGATAACTCTTCAAAGGCTCCCCAGTTTTTCAGAAAGATATGCACAGAAACATTAAGATGTGCTGATAAGAACACTTTAGTTGCACTGAACATACTTGATTCACAAAGCCCCTGAAATGTGTATCTGGTCCCTGGAGTCTGAAGATACGCAGAGGTCTAGTCTTTATTTTAAGCGCGAGGAGATTTCACAACTGTGAGGATGGATGTGTTATCCCACATACTAAACTACTTTATATAAATAATTGGAAACGCGATCCTAAAGTTAAAAAAAAAAATGTACTTAACTCAAAGTTCTAAGATAAACTCCAGCTCGGGGAAGCCTTCCTCTGCAGGAATGGAATCTAATTTGATGAAACATTTTCTCTCAATTGGAAAAAGGCTGCCCTGGGAACTTTAGAAAAGTTTTCCTTAAACCAGTTTCCAGGACTTTGAGAGCGAAAAAGCAGAAAGCGCTTGGGGTCCCTTCTACTGGAGGTAATGCCTTTGCACCTCTCACACTCAGGGATCTGACCCTGAACTTACAGGAGTCCTGGTCCCTTTTGCTTGGAAGCATAAGCCCTAAAGTAAAGCAAGAAAGTGGTCCCTAGCCAGCCGCCTCTTGCCAGCTGAAGCCAGTTAGGAGCAGAGGTCCCAGGAAAGGGCGCCCTGGACCCTACCTCTCTGCTGATGCGCTGGGGACTGTCGCCGCTGCTGTGGCCGCAGCGCCTGGGAGCCTGCAATCGTCCCGGAGAGCAGGAGCAGGAGGACCCCGGCGGCCGCTGGCATAGTGGCCAGAGCAGATCCACTCCTCCAGAGCCCACGGAGTTGCTGCCTCTGGTCCGCCCAGGCTAGAGTGAGCAGCTGCAGGGGAAAAGAGGAGGAGACAGCCCTCCCCAGCTCTGCCCCGCCACCGCCCAAGGGTGGGGGAGAAAGGACAGTCCCCACCCCTTCGCAGGCCCGGGCCTTTAAAGGGTCCTTGGTTGAAAGGACTTTTCCTCTGGGTGCTTCCTCTGTCAGGGGAATCACATCTCAGTGGGACTTATGAAAACTTCTTTAGAATTAAGAACGCAATTGACACCAAGGCAGTCTGGGGTCTGCAAAATCCCTCCAGATGGAAAACATTATCTCCCAGAAATCCGTAAAGTTAGAAACTTTTGCTCCTCAGAAAGCCCTGGCAAAACTGTGTGCAGCTGCCCTGGGTCCAGGTGATCCCAGACTGTCCCAAGGCCAGGGTGCTAAAGTATTAAGGAACTGAAGTCGCCTGCGGGGACGCCCCTCCTGGGAGGTGACTGTCCAGGCAGCAGCAGGGGGTGGCAGACTAAAGCTGTCCTAGCTCTACTGAAATGTTTCTCATCACTCCACTGGTTGGTAGTTGTCCCTCTACTCAGGGGACGTTATTAAAAGGGGATAAAGTGTCTGCGAGGATTTCCATTTTTCAGTCATGGCGGCTACTTCCCTCTAACTCAAAAGAACAGTATTTCTGTCACTGGGGTCAGATGGCCACTCCATACCAGGTGGTTATTGACCAATGGTTCTCAGTAAGACATCAAATAGCAACTTTTAATAGGTTTTAGGAGGCACGGGATATCCTTTGCATCAGTGTACCATGGGATCAGGATGTCCTTCTCTTGGTCTTCTAAACGACCCCCTCCCTTTTTTTTTTGTGTGTGTGTGTGTGTGCGCGCGCGCGCGGGCGGGCGCGCGCGCGTGTGTGTTTGAAGCAGGATCTTACTATGGTCTCAAATTCAGAAATACACTTGCCTCTGCCTGTCAAGTGCTGGGATTAAAGGCATGGGCAAATCCTGTAGATATTTTTAAGAAAAAAAATGTTTTATATTTGAAATACGATTGCAGTTTGTTTAAAAATAAAAATTCGTATTTACTAATTTTATAGGATGCAACAATTAAGCCAACTGAGACAATGTTTTGTAGGTTTCCACTTCACCAAAATTTGTATAACATTTCCAAGACCCCTACCACTGATTGCAACTGTGTTTACGATATTGAACTCCCTGTGTTAGTATGTTCTGTTATGCCTACTAAGGAAGTTTATGCAAGTATTTCCATATTGTGGTACATACAGTTGTGCAGATGGCTTATTTCCCTTTTCAGTTTATAGTTAAGATATATCCATTTTTAAGATGCTGCATAGAAGTTACAGTATTTTCAATGAATTTCCTTTCGGGAGAATAGGAAGTAACTCTCCTAAGGGACTGATGAGAATCTACAGCCGAGATCCTTCTTTCATTAGGAACCCTCCTAGAGGCATGTCTAAGCTTCTACTTTTAGAGCTATGGTTTCTTTCAAGTACATTGTGGTGCTGTCTGTGGAAAAAGAAAAGGTTTAGGTAAGGGCTGGTGCTTCTCTCTCTCTCTCTCTCTCTCTCTCTCTCTCTCTCTCTCTCTCTTTGATGTAATCAAAGCAATATTTGATGTAAATGGTATCTGATAACTTTGGCTTCTCTCCCCAAAGATATATATTTATCTCTGTCACAGCTTCCAACTATAGATTTAGAACAAACTTCAAAGTTAGGTAATGTTAAGTCCTATACTAGTTTTACAAAATAAAACACTCAACTGTTCTAGGGCTTTTGCATTTTGTGTAATTGCTTAGATAAAATGTTTTTATTGATAAAGTTGAACATTTTTACTTCATTGTTTTAGAACTGTTTTAGACTCAGATAGAAATTAATTGAAAGTTAAAAGGAGTGTGTGTGTGTGTGTGTGTGTGTGTGTGTGTGTGTGTGTGCGCGTCCCCTCTATTTCTGACTTCCTCATCAAGGTGGTCTTGTTACAGCTAATGACTCTGTGCTCCCATAGTTATCACTCAGCCTGCACAGCACATACATGTTAAGTTGCTACCTCATATGATTGTGGATTTGGAAAACATGCTATGCTGGCTCATTTCATCGCCCTAAAATTACTCCCTAAACTGTGCCAATTCATCTTTCTTCTCATCTTTTGACCCCCGAGTCTCTGGCAATCACTGATTTTTTTTAAACCTCCTTGTTGCTTCTAAGCTTGGACAAGTATTAACAGTTGTTATAAACATCTAAGCACAGATATTTGCATGCACA
>CABHPR010131322.1:0-24467 GCA_902168415.1 Peromyscus melanophrys
CACACACACACACACACACACACACACACACACACACACACACACACTAAGCCTAGGATATACCTGTACTTCCCTCCCCCAAGGCTCAGGAAACATGGAGGAGGGGAGAGCAGAGAATGTAACAGCCAGAGGGTGATGGCGAGTGTTGTGAAATGCTGTTTTGAGATATGACAGGTCTACTGCACTGGTAAATTCACAACAGCAGTGTTTAACTGCACAAGAGCAAGGCAGTCAATAACTCCAGCATGGATGGGGGGATCACAAGGCCCCACTCCTAGCTGAAGACAGATTGCAGCTGATGGTGGCTGGGGGAGGGAAAGTCATTTTCTTTGGGGATGTGGCCACTGCTAGGTTGCCCATGCAAAGGAGCAGCACTACAGAATTAATTGGATGCAATGGGATATATTAAAAAAGAGATAAAGAAAAGAAGAAGACAGGAAGTTGGCAGGGAGATGTGTTTGAGGGGAGTTGGGAGGTACAGTTATAACACATCGATACATGTACGACATTCTCTCTCTCTCTCTTTTTTTTGATTTAATAAAGTTTTATTTTTCCAAATGTACAGCTGATTGAACCTGTTCAAGCATCTTCACCAGCAGCTGGGGCATCCGCACCCTTTGTGTTTCTGGTGTAAATTACTTGGGCTCTGTGCTTTGAAACCAGCTTGATAAGTCCCTTACTAAGTAGCTCCTGAAGGGCTGCCCTGGCCGAAGAACCGTGAATCTTCAGAGACTACAGCTGGAGTGATGAGCTTGTAGTTGGGAACCTCCTTACAGAGTCTGTCGTGTGTAGCTTTGTCAAACGACCAGATTGTTGAGCTTGTCCCAAATTTTGCCTTTGGACCACTTCTTCTTTTTGACCTTGCCACCAGACTTATTTACTGGGTCTTTGTCTTTTTTGGCCGACTCTCTGTCATCTTTCTTCTTCTTGTCATCCTTGGGCGGCATGATGAAGCTCGGAGAGTGGGGACGACCACTGCAGGCTCCCTAAGATGTCGGGAAAAAAAAGCAACATTCTCAAATAATAAAATATTTTAAAAGCCTAGGATAACTTGTTTTTATTTTTGTTTTTTTTTAACTCTTGGATTTCTTGAGGTATTTAAATGTGTCTATGTATCACAAGCATTAATTATTTAATGAAAGAAGAATGAAAAGGGGAAAGAAATTAAAGATCAACTGTTTTCTTTTTTCATAAAAATTACATTAGTGGGCCAGTGAGACGGCTGACAGAGTAAAGGCACTGGCTGAGCAAACTGGGCACTTGAATTCAATTCCTGGGACCCACCTAAAGGTAGCAGGAGAGAACTGGTTCCACAAAATTGTTCTCTGACCTCCACACACAGGCTGTGAGCGTGCGTGTGTATACACACACACACACACACACACACACACACACAACTAATAAATTAAAAATAAAAAGCAACTACATAGGAAAAATTGCCAATACTAAAAGTGAATGATCAGTTTCATGGTCATACGTTCTAAGTTCATGTCAGCTAAGAAAGAAAACACCACTCACCACTTCTGTGTTATTTTAGGGTTGTTATTTCTGTTAGTTTTATAGCCAAGTGTTAAAAATATGAAAATGTTTGCAACAGAGGCCAAACTTGCCATTTGAAAACATTGTATTAAACAGCCTGTTGGTTGCACATTGTCAGACCGATTTTTGTTTGCTGTGAGACAGAACTGAATCTCTGACCTCAAGTTTTATTGTGTAATGAGCTCACCAAGTACACAGAACTGCAGATGTCCACGGTCCTCTGTATGATTTGTGTACTGGCTGGAACTCTGGGAGTCACTGTAACTGTCATTTGGTGAAAAATAGGAAAAAGGGGGCTTTGGGAGCTTAGGTTTCTAGCTGATGGAAGGGAAAAAAACCCTCAAATGCTAGATTATTTAGAGACTGTCTAAATTGAAGTGGCTATCTTTGACATATTTGTAAGTTTCAGTATTCCTAGAGATTTGTCTTTGGGGACCCAAAATATGCTTCAGTAACTGGAATGGTCTGCCAGAAAGATTACCGGATTGGGAGACTGGAGATCAACAAATGTTTCTAATAGATACTTACTGTGTGTCTCGAGCTACGTTGGATATCAGTGTCCCAAACAGTCAGCACTGGAGGGGATGGTGGCCGGACCAACTCTGTCCTCAAGGAATTGACAGCCTGGCTGGGGAGCTGAGGGCAATAATTGGGAAAGGATAAAAGACTCTATGATTAAGGGCTAAGCCATGTGTTAGGGACTGTAAGTATAACAGGAAATCAGAGGTAAGAAATCGCAGCAGGCTTTTATAGATTAGGTGAGCGCTCAGCTAGAGCTCAAAGACTTAGAAGGGAGAGAATATACATGCTATCTTGGTCCTCTGGGCTTCGCTTAAAAAGAAAAGAAAAAAGGTCTTTGTCTACCATCAATTTACATAAAATCCCTTTTCTTAACTCTCATATTTAACCAGTGAAGGGTCTGATTTTTTAAAAATCCAAGCTTGCTTTATTGGTAATACCCTAGTCGAGGTGTTCTAACTTCATGCATAGCTTTTGATTTAAGATCATACAGCATGTGCAAAGCCGATAATACAAAGTCCTGAGCTTTTTGTCTGACGCTGTATGGTGATAGCCACAGTCAGAATCTTAACATGGTCTCTACTGATTACTTAGAGATCATTATACATTATGATTTAGGGCTGGAGAGATAGCTCAGCAGTTAAGAACACTAGCTGTTCTTTTTTCAGAGGACCCAGATTCGGTTCCCAGCACCCATATGGTGGCTCATGACCACTTGAAACTCCAGTTCCAGGTTATCCAATGCCCTCTTCTGGCCTCTGATGACAGAGACATACATACAAACAAAACACCCGTAAACAAAAAATAAAATAAAATAAGTAAATTATTATTTATTCAGATATTTATTGTGGAAGTTTTTGCTTGTTTGTTTGTTGAGACAGAGGTTCTGTAACAGTCCTGACTGTCCTGCAACTCACTCTGTAAACTAGGCTGTCCTCAAACTCAGAGCTCCACCTGCCTCCTGAGTTCTCTGATTAAAGGCATTCACCACCACACCCAGCTGTGGATGTTGTTTTTTAATATAATATTTTCACCACATCTTTGAGAATTCTATACAATGTATTTTCATCACATTGGCTTCCTGCTTCTCCCCCTAACTCCTTTCAGATCCACCTCTTGCCTTTCCACTCCCTCACAACTTTGGGTCTTCTTCGCCTTTTTTTTTTTTTAAATAACCTGCCAAGTCTAATTTGGGGTGCTTACATTCTCAGGACTCAGGAGAGTGGGAGCCATCCATTGGAATGTGATTGCCCTATCAGGGGCCACATCCCTTAAAAAAATAACCAACTCTCTCTCCCCACCAAGATATCAGCTATCCATAGTGCCCCTGTGAGGGGTGGAACATGTGAGGGGTGGAGCCTTACGAATCTATGTCTTCCATGCTAGGATGCTAACTGGCTCAATCTTCTGCAGGACTTGTGCAGCTCTTGTGAGTTCATGAGAGCAGTGGTCCTGTCACATACAGAAGATGCTGTTTTGATTCTGCCTTGGGGCGGGGTCTTGCCATGTTGCCCAGGCTGACCCTGAATCCGGGGGTCCTCCTGTTAGAGCTTTTTCTTGCAATGTCTCATCTTTTGACATTGATGATTTATTGTTTGTGTAGTTAGCAATCCATTCACCAACTTCTTCGTCTTCAAAAACTAGCAGCGCTTATATACACTAGTAATAATTAGGACTAAAAAGTTGTTGACATCCTGATGGAACTGATGCACGTTGGAGGGCATGGGGATGTATCAAGGTCAACATTTAGAGTTGACCAACATGGAGACCAGGAATGACTGAACGGTTTTCACAGGAAGTGTTTGTGTCTCCTTCACAGTATACATTATCAATAATGAGTAATACTTTCCACCTCGTACTGTAAGACAGAACTGCATCAATCTGTCCTTCAGTTAATATTGATTGATCATGTGAATTAGGAACCAGTGAGGCTGCCGAAACTAATGTGGGCCATCAATTTGATGTTGTTGTTGTTTGTTTTTTTTGTTTGTTTGTTTTTTCTTTCCAAGACAGGGTTTCTCTGTGTAGCTTTGGAGCCTGTCCTGGAACTTGCTCTGCAGACCACGCTGGCCTTGAACTCACAGAGATCCCCTGCCTCTGACTCCCGAGTGCTGGGATTAAAGGCATGCACCACCACTGCCTGGTTCACCAATTTGAAACAACACATAATACCTGGTGTGCTGGACATGGTGGTATACACATGTAATCCGAGCACTCTGGAGGCAGAGGCAGATGGAAGAGCAGCCAGTGCCCTAAACCACTGAGTCAGCTCTCTGGCCTCAGGAAGGCATTTCTTTAACTATTAGAACCTAGAGTCTTGGTGCCGACATTCTGTGGACCATAGCTTCCATTGAAGTGCCGACTGGGGCTTATGTTAAAAACCACTGTGTAGGGCTTACCACAGAGGTAACCTGGGAGTCTTTTAAAAAGTATTTATTTATTTATTTTTGTGTGTGTTTATGAATTCATGTATACATATATACTGTATCTTGTATATGGAGGACAGAGGAGAACCCTAGGGACTCAAGTTACT
This sequence comes from Peromyscus melanophrys, assembly GCA_902168415.1. Classification (NCBI taxonomy): domain Eukaryota; kingdom Metazoa; phylum Chordata; class Mammalia; order Rodentia; family Cricetidae; genus Peromyscus; species Peromyscus melanophrys. The sequence continues at coordinate 4,592 of CABHPR010131322.1, forward strand.
TCTTGTTACCTTGTGGGATCCAGGACCCAGGATCCAACTTAAGTTCTCAGGCACTTGAACAAGTAGCCTCTACCAATGGCCTCTACTGGATGAGCTGCCTTGTTGACCCAGAGTCGGGCAATCTATAGACCAGAAAATTCTCACTTTTGAGAGATAACTAGCTTATTTTTTTTAAGGTTTTTATTTTTTTTAATTTATTTTATGTGCATTGTTGTGAAGGTGTCAGATCCCCTGGAACTAGAGTTAAGAACAGTTGTGAGCTGTCATGTGGGTGCTGGGGATTGAACCTGGGTCCTCTGGGAGAGACAAGTGCTGGAATTTGTGCTACCCTTCCCACATCACTACTGGAGACCAGTTAAAATTGTCCCAATCACGGAAGTCTAGAAAATATCCTCGAAACCAGAAATAGGCAGAACATTTGGAGCCACACTCTAATTAAAGCCAAGAGGTGACATGGTGTCGAACTGCCTTCTAAATTGTTGTTCTTGTACCCCTAGATTAGTGCTGCCATCATCTTTGGTCAGAGAAGCTTCTCTCTGCAGTAGGTGATGGGTAAGGCAGCTCTCGAAAGAGATCGGATTGCAGAGAATAAAGGACTGTATGTGCTCAGCTCTAACGAGGACGTCTCTAACATGCCCCCCAAGGCTCAGTGCACAAATAACAGAGACACAAAGGATGTAAGAGCTAGATGGTGGGGAGGAGAGCCATGAACTACTGTCTTCTAGAGGGGAGGTGGTGGTAAGAATGTACAGCATCTGTGATTACCCGACATGACGGGGTTGGTCAACATTCTGTTGTGGAAGTGGAGGGCCTTCTCAGGCCCTAGCCATCTCTGAGGAGCTGTAGGCAATTAATTGCTGGGGGAGGAGGAGTCATTTCCTTCTCTGGGCCACTGGTAAGTTTCCCACACTCTAGTATAAACACCTCCCCCCTCCCATGTTTATGCAAACAATCCTAATTAGTGGGTCTTAAAAAACATACAAACAAACCCAACAACAACAACAACAAAAAAAAGGCATGAAAAAAGGAGGGGGACTTGTTGGGAAGGGAAAAGAGGTTTAGTGGGAGAGGGAAGGGGAGGAGAGGGAGTGAAAATAACCAGAATGTATTCTATCCATGTATAAAACCGGCAAAGAAAAATAAACATAAAGACAAAACAAAAACAAACCCCCAAGAGGTGAGTTGTACAGCAAAGAACTGAACTTGTCCAAAAGAGTTCTAACTTTTTTTTGTTTGTTTATTTGGTTTTTCAAGACAGGGTTTCTCTGTGTAGCCCTGGCTGTCCTGGAACTCACCCTGTAGACTAGACCAGGCTGGTCTCAAACTCACAGAGATGCGCCTGCCTCTGCCTCCCAAATGCTGGGATTAAAAGCGTGTGCCACCACCACCTGGCAAGATTTGACTTTTGACTTAGGACCTTGGAATATTCTGAAGGTAGGAACACTTGCTTGTATGAAATCTTTGAACCACATTAAAATGGGATTTAACTTGAGGGCTTTGGATTATGTGGGATCAGTTTGAGTTCCTGAAGGACTGATGACCCAAGATGAGTCATTTGGGCAGCCAGTCACCCCAATAAAACCATGTACACTGAAGCCTGAGCTGTGTGGCTGATACATTGTCCACAGTATCACACACCGTTACTGGGAAGAATGACCCGTACCCATGATGCCATGGGTGCCGATAACTGGAAACTCCGATTTGAGACTCTTCTGGCTTCTGCCCATGGGTGTCTTTCCTTGGTGGATGTAATCTATGTGCTGAGCTATAGTAAACTCTAGCTGTGAGCAGCTTCAAGTTTTGTGAGCCCTTTTAACAAAAATGTAAAACTGAGGTAGTCTTAGGACCCTTGAATTTGCAGGGTCAGTACTGAGGGTGATTTTTGTAGTATCTGACTTTGTGTCCTGTCCATGTTCTGTATGCCGAGACGACACAGAGGGGCAGCAATTTCATATCCCCAGGTCTTCTCTTGCTTCTTGTGATTGGTTCCTTGGCGCTGAGGTCCTGAGACGCCCCCTCCATTTCCCCTGAAGGATGCACTTGTTGGTGTGAAGCTTGTCTGTTGGTTGTTGTCCAGGGAGTTGCGCTGATTCCAGACTTCCAAACAATTCTTTTCCTTTTATTCTCATTCCCCGTGCTCTGTGACCCCACGTCGACCCCACTTCCAGAAGTATCTGATGCATCAATTCCTGGCTTTTGGCTGTCTGCTGCTCAGAACCCAGTCAGTTCTTGACTTTCCTCACTGTCAGATTAGGATTTAGTTTCTCAGGATGTTAAATCATTTATCACTCAACTGCCTGCTGTCCAAACCTTGGCACCTTGTTTCGTCTTGATTCTCCCCGTCCTTCTGGGTTTGTTTATTCTTTTAAACCCTTGGAGTGGACTGGGTTGCTTCTATTTGGCTCAGGAAAGTCTGGGTTTAGCGTTTCACTTGATGTCGTCTGAGATTTTTAGCGCTGGAGCCAGAATCGCTCTCACGCTGGCAGACATGTGTAAAAGAGCTCTTTACACACAGGGTAGAGCCAGACCTGGAGGGAAGAGACTAGCTCAGTGTCATGCAGCCAGACAGGGACAGGGCTAGGGCTGAGGCTCAGATCTGGTGAGTCTAAGGCCACCAGCTCTTGCTACCGTCCCCCAGCTTCCCAGAGATGAGAAGGAAAAAAATCATCACAAAATGTAGCCAAAGATTTTCAAAATAGCCTGCAGATGTTTGGGGATTCTGTTATACGCTGGTCTAGAGTGTCATTCTGAAACAGATTTGCAATACTAATGCCTATATATTTTGCCAATTTATACTAGTAAAATATTATTTTTATTGGACTGACACTCCCTATCACGAGCTGGTGGGCGAGATGGCCCAGCTGGTAAAGGTGTCTGCTGTCAAGACTGATGATCTGAACTCAATCCTTGGACCCACTTGAGAGAAGGAGAGAACTGACTCCTGCAGACTGTCCTCTGACCTTCTGGCCCCCACCCTCACAAATAAACAAAACACCCTATCACCCTGCGGTTGTTTTTCATGATTTTAGGTGGCACTAAACTCGCTCAGCCATATTTATTCAGAAGTCAGTTCTTCTCATTTATTTACTTTCATGGCCTGCTCATGATCTAAGGTGGGAACAAGGGCAGAGAGCTGGATGGCAGGGCTGTTTGTGTATGGAGGCCAGAAGACAACCTCAGAGGTTGTTCCTCAGACCATCCACCACTTTCTTTGAGACCGGGTCGCTCATTGGTGAAGCAGGCTAGGCTGGCTAGCTAGCAAGGCCCATCTCCCCATGCTGGGATTGCAAGCGTGGGCCAATATGCTCATTTTATGTGGGTTCTGAGGACTGAGCTTTGGTCCTCCTGCTCACAAGCTGCATTCTTTACCATCTGAGCCATTTCCCCAGCCCAACAGTTGCGGTCTTAACTGACTTAACTAACTCCTAGAAAGTAAAATAATCCCGGGCTATGGAATGGATTTCTCACAGTTTGGTGATTGACTGTGTGATGGAAGTTTTGAAGTTCTCCCTTGCCGATCATGTGGGTTTCTGCCTCCAGTCTCTTCTAATGAATGGGAAGAATGAGCAGAAACTGCTGAAGGACGGATGGGAAGGAGTGGGGTGAAAACAGAGGTAAAAAGCGTCCCTCCTCAGGCACTTTCTCCGCCCCTCCCCCTAGGCCGCCGCTGCTCGGTCTCTCTCCTTGAGGAACATTATGCAGAGCTGGGGCACGGTGGCACATGCATGTAATTACAGTATTCAAGAGGTTGAGAGGCCATCTTGGTCTCAAACACCAAACCAAACACAAACCAAATCAACCCAAACCCAAACCAAAACAAACAAACAAACGAACAAACAAAAAAAATCCAAAAACAAAGCAAGGGAAAGTGTTATTGTTATATTTCTCAAGGGCATCTGCCTTTCCGCTTCCTCCCCCTCCCGTTGTGGAATATTTAATCAGGCAAAGATGTGTTGCATTTGTTCATCCCGCATGTGTTAACTATGTAAAGATGTGTTGCATTTGTTCATCCCGCATGTGTTAACTAGGTAAAGATGTGTTGCATTTGGATTACATAGAGAGGCGGAGTTAGCAACTGATTGACAGGAAGTGGAGGGAGGAGCCTAGCATGGATTTTTTTTTTTTTTTTTTTTTTTTTTTTTTTTAAGTTGGCACGTTGTGGAAGCGGGTGATTTCTGGGACACCATAAAGGGAGAAAGTCAGCCAGTTGCTTCTCTAACTTGCAGGTTTTCACTCTAGCCTTTGAAAGTCTTGAGTTTTATTAGAGCTATAGAGATTTAGTTAGAACTATCTTTAGCAGCAGCAACAGAGCCATTGTGGGGTGGGGGTGGGGGAGAAACAGAATTCCTAAAGCTCAGCCACTGTAAGGAGGTGAAACATCACCCTCTCTTCCCTCCCCCCATCCTTCCCCGGCTCCTCTTTCTCCCCCTCCTCCTCCTAATCCTCCCGGGCTCCTCCCCAACCTCTGTGCTAAGGATTGAAGGCAGGGCCTCATGTACTGAAGCACAGTCTCTAAACTGAGCTGTACCTCAAAGGCATTGCTGTATCATTTACATTGCTTAGAAAGTAAGCAAATTTAGTCAGCTCATTGCAAAGAGAACCGTGGGCACTGTGGTAGGGACAGAGCCGTCTGCCTTGTCCTGTTCTAAACATTCAAGGACTTTAAATTATGGACCTCGTTTGGCTGCTTTGAGCAAACCAACTGTGAATGACTAATTTTGAGCAAAATTAATATGCAGTATTACTGTGATTGCATAGATACTGTCCTCATTTTTATAGGTACATAAAGATGTGATATTCTTGGAAAAAAAATGTTAAAACATTACTGAGCTGAAAAGAAAGAAAAATGAGTAAAACAAGTATGGCAAAATGGCCACATGAATCTGGACAATAGTTTATTACATTTCTCTATTTTCAGTTTTTCATGATGAAAAGTTATCTGTCTTGTTCTTTTTAGAAAAAGTCTTAACTCTGTTAGCCGAGGCTGACCTATCACTTTCAGCAATCCTCCTGCTTCAGCCTCCTGAGTGTTGAGATTACAAGTGTGAGCAACCAAGGCTGCCCCTCCCCCCCATAAAGTTATTTTATTTATTTAAAAAAATGATGTGAATGAGTGTTTTGCTTATCTGTACACATGTGCTGCAGCCTGGCAGGAATTCTGTTCTTGCAGGCACTGGCTCTGCCGCTGCCACTAAAAGTAGCTTTAACTAAATCTCTTCATTCTATTTATAAATAAGACTCAAGATTCAAAGGCTGGAGTGGAAACCTGCTAGCTCAGAGAGGTTGAGTAGCAACTAGCTAAACTTCTCTTCTTGCTGACATCTCCCAAAGAGAGCATCCTCCCACTCCGCCAAACAAAAAAAGCCATGCCACTCCAAATCCCTCCCTCCTCCTGGTGCACCCCTCTGTCTCTCCCAGATGCCCCCAGTTGCTCTATGGTTACTTTCTGTCAACTAGTTGCTAACTCAGCCTCCTGACCCAAGGTTAATTTTATTTAATTAAGAAAATGCAAACTCGGGTTCACAGTATGATCCAGTATCCCCCAACAATTCTAAGCCCCAGACATTAGTTCCAGGAACTGATTCAGGTCCTCTGGAAGAGCAGCAAGTGCTCTTAACTTCTGGGCCATCTCTCCAGCACCCAAATGACCACTATCATATCCACTGTTTAGATATTTATGTTTATTTAATAAAACATAATTATACAATACTTATATATAAATACAAAATAAATATAGCTATAAATTCCATAATCTATAATATAGAAATTATGTGTATGAGTATTTTGCCTGCATGTATGTATGTGTGTGCTCTACATGTGTGTTTGGTGCCATTGGAGGTTCGAAGAGGGTGTCAGATCCCCTGGAATTATGGATGTTTGTGAGCCATCCTGTATGTATTGGGAGCTGAACCTGGGTCCTCTGCAGGAGTAACAAGTGCTCTTAACCACTGAGCCATCTCTTCAGACCCCCAAATTATTTTCTGAAAATACAAAACCTTTTTTTTTTTTAACCAAAGTGTTCTTTCATTTTTTAACATTTTTACAGACACGAACTCATGGAAGTCATGGTTATAAGACCTTTACAAGATCAAGAGAGTCAGAAGTTCCAGCATGGAGTGAGGTAGCCCTCTCCTAGCGAAGGACCTGATGGCAGCTGGTGGCTGCTGAGGGACAGAAAGTTGCTTTGGGAGACGGTGGCCATTGGTAGGTTGCCCTAGCCTCAGTGGACGCCTCCACAAACATGGGCGTATAGACAGCACTAGAGGGTTTAGTAGGCTTTTAAAAAAATATGAGGAGGGAGGGAGATGAGAGATGTGTTGGGGGTGGCCAGGGAGACCTGGAGGGAATGGGGTGGGATTATACCCTCAGTCATGCACCAGAGAATGCCAGGGAGGTTCAGCTTTGCTCTGGTCATTCTGTGCCTGTGTCCTGTCGCCAGTGCCCCCGCCCCCCAGTCTTCTGTGATGTATACAGAAAGCAAGTGTTGTTTACTCGAGGGGAGAGATAACAGTTAAATAGTTAGATGGTTAACCTTTAGCTCAGGGTCACATTGCATAGGGATTTAGGGCTGGTCCAGAGATCAGTTTTACTCAAGATAGTTTTAGCACTTAAAGTATTCTTTTTTTTTCTTTCTTTCACTTTGTTCTGTATCCATAAGTGTATTTCTCCCTATTTTATCTTTTTTTCATTATTAAGACATTTTCTATTCATTTTACATACCAACCACAGATCCCCCTCTCCTCCCTCCTCCCGCCCCCCATTCCCACCTCCTCCAAAGCCTCCCATGGGGAGTCAGCAGAACCTGGTACTTTCAGTTGAGGCAAGTCCAAGCCCCTCCCCTTGCACCAAGGCTGCGCAAGGTGTCCCACCATAGGCACTGGGCTCCCAAAGCCCCACTTAAAGTATTCTTAGGAATACTTTCATGAGATGGCATAGGTACAGTCCAGTAGCCTACTACAACACTATTTTAAGTTGATTTATTTTATTTTTATATTTACTTATTTATTTTGAGACAGGATCTCCCTATGTAGCCCTGGCTGGCCTGGAACATGTAGACCAGGCTGGCTTTGAACTCACAGAGATCTGTCTGCTTTCTGCTTCCAGCTGATTATTTTTGAGGTAGGATCTTAATGCAGTTAAAGAGGATGACCTTGAACTTCTGACCCTCCTTCCTTTACCTCTTAAGAGCTGGGATAACAAGCATGTGCCACCACACCTCATTTATAGGAAGCTGGGAAGTCAGCCTAGTACTTGCTTCATGCTAGGCAAGAACTCTACCAACTGAGCTACATCCCAGCTGGTTACTTTATCTTTTCTTTTTTAACCCAAGGCAACAGAATGGTCATGGAAATTAACTGCTTTGGAGTAATATAACAGTGGACAGAATCCTCTAATCAGAAAGCGAACCCTATCTGGGACAGTAAAAGCAACCTATGGGTGGGTTTCCCCCACCCCCATTTCTGTCTCTGTACTTACAAGGTCTCAAAGTTAGCAAAACAAACAAATCCCACTCACATCTTCCAAGAAGAAACTTCAGTAATTTTTAAATATATCTGAACCATAGGTACAGTGGCCTACCAATCTCTCAGGTATGCACCCTGTGCTTGTGATGTGATTCCAATTCTGAGAATGTGTGTGTGTGTGTGTGAGAGAGAGAGGACAATTGCAGGACAGGAATTGGTTCTCTTCCACCATGTAGGTCCCACCAGGGATCAAATTTTGGTCCTGGGGCTCTGAAGTGCTTTTATCCACTGAGTCACCTTGTCAGCTTTTTTCCCCCCTTTTGGTACTTTTAAAAACGAGGTCTCACGAAGCTTGAGTTGACCTTGAACTTGCTATGCCCAGGATGGCCTTAAACTCCTAATCCTCCTGCCTCGACCTCCTAACTGGTGGGATTTCAGGCCTGCAAACCCTCCCCCTCTTTTTTAATTTTCAGGAGTAGGACAAGGAGGAAGCCAATCATGTTGATAGGAGATAAGTGATGTCCCCACAGACAGCTAATGTCATAGGTGTCACCAGCTAGCATTCGAGTTGTGATTATTGCAGACGGAAAGAGAAGAATGAAAATAAAAACAAGGAATGAAGAAGATGGAGGAAGATTATAGGTTCAGCCCGTGCTGCTTCTGGCAAAGGCAGTGGTGGAGCCTGGCTTTGGACAGAGCTCTGTGCAGCGTAGAACTGTGGGTAGTAATTGACAGGTATATAGACTTTGGCTAAACTATGCCCATCACCCATATTATCCTGTAATCTCTGGGGTCAGCTCTGCCATTACGTGTGATATGATCAGTTTCACAACAGGGGCTACTATACTAGTTAGAGAGGGCTGCAGGATGGTTACAGAAATGCCTGATGAGAGGGAAGGGCAAAAAGAACATATTTGAGTCTCAGAAAGTCAGAATTAGTTTGCTGTTAGTCTTCTAAGTGTGCCTGGCCATGTAGAGGGGAGCCTTGCCAGTGAATTATTAACTCGTGTCCTCTCCGAGACCTATGTAATAGCAAATAGAGGGAACAGGTGGCAGTGGCTGCATTTACCATGATACTGTAGATTTCTTTTGCAGAGACATAACTTATGTCCTGTATAGCTACTAATGTGATACCAATAAAAATCAGCATTTACTGAGCTGATACAGAATTTAAGGAGAGAGTGAATCCTCTAAGGAGCAGGTGATGCACAGATTGAAATAGCAGAGACTCGTTAGATTTTTACTATCCCTTTTAGTTGAAAAAGAATCTGGGGGCCAGGAAGGTTAAGTAACTCGGTCAAGGTCACACACCTGGCATGTGAAGATGCTGTAGCCTGATCTCTGTGTCCAGGCTCCTGACATATCACTCTATGAACCACGGATATTTCCAGGAACAATATTAACCCCATTCAAGTATAAACATCTGCTGCAAGCCGCAAAAATATACAAAGTAGGATTTCAGCTGATTATGACAAAGCTAATACCTGGAAGAAGCCAAGGGCCTTCTAGAGGTCAAGCTGAGGCTCAAGGAGCCTTGGCTTTTGATTGTCAGTCGTTTCCTGCTATGAGTTTCTTGTGTGCTACTGTAGCTTTTCCATCATTTATTGGGCACCATTTCCCCTCTGCTAAAGGAATATTTAGATAACCTGTGTGCTGACAGCTATGCACGGTCAGAACCCCAGTTCAAGCCTCCCTGTAATTATCGTCATTGGCAGCATCCGGCCAGGTCCATCCCCAGATGGAGGAAAGTACCTTATCAGAGATACCTCTGTACTCTCTAAGAACAACTTAAGCATCCAGGCTACCTGTTTGAGAAGGCCTGGCGGATGTGCCAATTAAGCTTAACTTCCTCCTTTCCCAAATCTTACCTCTAGTTCCAGATCTCCCTTTAACTATTACCAGAGGCATCTAGCTGTACACAGGTTGCCTAGTGACCGAGCACACCTTCCCCCACCCTGCAGCAAAACGGCAGATAGCTTGGACAGATAGGAGCCAAAGGAAAAAAGAAGGCAGTTTTATTTCCTCCCGTTAACCTAGCAACTTATAGATTCTTAACATTTTCTACCAATCGCGTTTAAGGTTGAGCACATAAGATCCCTCTTCTCAGATATTACCTGAATTTAGCCTTTAGTTAATTTCCCCATTAGTCATTTCCCTTTTGGGTTGTAAATGATAATTAACAATTACTGCCTCTCTATGTGATTCTTATCACCCCTCCATTTGACCCTGGAAGCCTGTTTTTGCACTGCCAAGGGATTACTGCTTGTAAGTGTACATATACCGGGACTCCCAGGGCATGAGGGGATGGAGAAGAGAAAAGAGAATGGAAGAACTAGATGGGTAAGAACTAGAGAGGAACAAACTGAGATGGGGAAGAACTAGATTGAAGAGCTAGAAGAGAGTACTAGAGGAACGAGATGGAAGATGAGGAAGAGCCAGATGGAAAAGAACAAGATGAGAGAGAAGGAGATGGGAGAGGAGCTAAGATGGGAAAGAACTAGATGGATGAGAACCCACTAGGGCCGGAACTAAGATGAAGGAATTAAGATAGAACCTGGAGGGGACAGCAGATAAATGTAGAGAGAAATCAGGCAAGAAAGGAGCTAGGCATGAGAGCAGAATAGAAGCTTGTAGAGAGAACTGACACAGAAGAATAAAGTGTATGGACTAAGGAGTTTCGTGTACGTAGATTCATTTCTTTTCTTCAAAGAGTAATTATCAGCTGGTTGTAGATTCTTCCCCGACCCTAGGAGGGGACTATTGAGAGGCTGGACCCCCCTAGTCCCTAATATACACCAAAAGATACTCCGATGGCTGAGTAAGCATGAGACCTGAGTTCTGGTCCCCAGCACCCACACAAAAACCACAGTGGCACATGTTCTTAATGTTGGGGAGGCAGAGACGGGACGTTCATGGAGCTCACTGGTCAGCCAGTCTAGCAGAAGTGCGGAGCTCCAGGCTCCCAGAGAGACACAGTCTAAAAATATAAGGAGGAAAGCAACAGAGGAAGACACCTGCTCTCAGCTTCCAGACACACATCCCTTCCCACATGCCAGCCTCTCCCATAAAGGTTGTCTTTGGAGCTGAGCTTGAGCATTCCTCCCTTATAAATCTCCACTGTAGTAAATCCTCCTTAAATAAAATCTGATCTTCCCATGAAAAACAAAACAAAACAACACACTGAGCCTGCACTTTGCTCCTGTCAGGATGCTCCTACCCTAGTTCCCCAGGCTGATCCTCCCTCCTTCCACAGCTGGAACAGCTGGCCCCCTTCCTACTCCCATGCTGATACTCAAAAACTACCAGGTTTCAGAACAATTCTTCTTTTTCCTCCTCCTCCTTTTCCCTCCCCAACCTCTTTCTTTTGAGACAGGGTCTCTTTATGTAGTCCTAGCTGTCCTGGAACTCGCTATGTAGACCAGTGCTGTAGGATGTCCTGTGTGCTGTGAATAGATGTTGCTATGATTGATTGATAAATGAAACTCTGATTGGCCAGTAGCCAGGCAGGAAGTATAGTGTAGGCGGGACAAGAAGGAGGAGAATGCTGGGAGGTGGAAGGCTGAGGCAGGGAGACGCTGCCAGTCGTCACGAGGAGAAGCAGATGTAAGATACTGGTAAGGCACGAGGCAAGGTATAGATTTATAGAAATGGGTTAATTGAAGATGTAAGAACAGATAGCAAGCAGCCTGCCACAGCCATAATGCAAGTCTCTGTGTGTTTACTTGGGGGAGGTGAGTGGGAGAGATTTGTCCTGACTGTGGGCCAGGCAGGACCAGGACAACTTCAGCTACAGACGAGGCTGGCTTTGAACTCATAGAGATCCTCTTACCTCTGTCTCCTGAGCACAGGGAGTAAAGGCGTGTGCCACTATGGTTAGGTTGGTTTTTCTTCATCGTGCTGTTGAGGTGCTAATCCTGAAAAGGTATCCCCCCCTCTTTAAAGACAGACTCTTTCTTTACACACACACACACACACACACACACACACACACACACACACACACACACTCACATATCATCCCAGGCTGCCCTTGAACTTGAGGTCTTCTTGCTTCAGCCTCTCAAGTGCTGGGATTACTCGGTTTTGGAACATTTTGGATTTTTGAATTTCTGGATTAGGGATATTCAACTAGTGAAACCTGCATGAATAATTCCAAAATTTGAAAACTTCTGAAATCTGAAGTGCTTGTGGTCCCAAGCATTTGGAAGATGTGTTCAGTAATTGATAGCGTCTACAGCTGACGGTGTGAAGATGGGAGTGTTCCAAATGATCCTACTCGGTGGAGCCAGTTATCACTTTTTTTTTCCAGAGCTGAGGACCGAACCCAGGGCCTTGTGCTTGCTAGGCAAGTGCTCTACCACTGAGCTAAATCCCCAACCCTAAATCAATTTTATTATATTCCAGTTTGAAAGCGTTTGTTATTGTGAGGGTTTCTTGTGTGTGGTCTCTTGTGTTCTTTCCTTGAATGTGTCCAAAGCAAAGTGTTCGGGGGCTTGGTTATCACAATACAGACCAGTGAGATACAACACAAGCCATTCGGCTGCTGCACTAATACATGGCCCCAGGCTAAGTTTTAAAGAAATTAAAAAAGAATTTGTTTTATTTATTTATTTTTTAAATGTTTGACCTACATGTAAATCTGTGCACTGGTTCAGAGGCCTGGAAGAGGATATGGTATTCTCTGGAACTAGAGTCACGGACAGTTTCAAGCCACCATGTGGGTGGTGGAAATCTGGGTTACTGGCTTACAAATCCACAGCAGATTAAAAAGATCAAATAGAAGGAAGCATAAGAAGGGGCTGGAGAGATGGCTCAGTGGTCAAGAGCACATGTTGTCTTTCCAGAGGACCTGAGTTCAATTCCCAGCATCCACATCAGGTGCCCCATAACTGCCTGTAACTGCTCTGGGGGATCCAAAACCTCCGGCCTCTGTGGACACCTGCACTTACATGCACATGCACCATACACTGAAAAAGACAAAATATTGGCCCGTGGGCAGTGGTGGCCCACTTCTTTAATCCCAGTCCTCGGGAGGCAGAGGCAGGTGAATCTCTGTGAGTTCCAGGACAGCCAGGGATGTTACACAGAGAAACCCTGTCTCAGAAACAAAGAAAAAAAGAAAAAAAAGCTGGGGAATGAACCTGGACTTGCACATGGTAAACAATTGCTCTATCTCAGAACTGTACCTTTGTCCCTCAGATAATATTTCTATTCAAACCCACATCGTCACATGAACCCTAACTTCAGCCGGGCATGGTCTCACATTCTTTTAATCCTAACAATGTAGGAAACAAAGGCCAAAGGCGGGCAGATCTCTGAGAGTTCCACACCAGCCTAGTCTGTCTGTCTAGTAAGACTCTGTCTCTCAAAAAACAAAACAACAAAGACAAACAAATAAGTAAACGTAACTAAAACCCCAGCTTTATTTACAGTTTTTGGGAACAAAATAGAGTGGCTCTGTTTTTGAGCATCACACACGGGGGAGTGGTGGTGGCCCACGTCTTTAATCCCGCACTCAGGAGGCAGAGGCAGGTGTATCTCTGTGAGTTCGAGGCCAGCCAGGTCTACAGAGTAAGTTCCAGGACAGTCAGGACTGTTACAGAACCTTTGTCTTGAAAAAACTAAAACCAAACAAACACTAAAAACAAAAAAACAAAACAAAACAAAATAAAACTCCAGGGCTTTGCCCATGCTTAGCAGGCATTCTACCACAGAGTCACACCAACTCCAAGAACTGTCGTTTCAATCCAGACTTTCTTGTTCCTTCATCAGGCTGTGAGCTGAGGGGACTCCAACCTATTCATTCCTAAGGCACTATGGGGCTGATACATTGCTACTGCCTCTGGGAGTTTGCTAAGGCACTATTCTTCATGTTCCTGCCTATTGATTGTAGAGATGAGTGAGGTTCTCACACTAGCATAACTGTAGGAAGTAGGGCCACCTTAACCTTTCATGGCCTTATTCCAAGCAGAATATATATATATATATATATCTCACCAGATAAAATGATGTTAACATCAATCTCATTTACTAATGTATGTGTAAAATTTCCATCAAAATATGTACCAGGAAATAACTGTCATATCGAGTAGGTAGGTAAACCCAAAGAGATTTTTCATTATTGAAAAGGTTATAAGAGGTTTCGAAGAACATTTTGAAAATACAGAGGCCTGTTCAATAGAAAACAAAAACCCCTTCTCATCTTCAAAGATAAACACGCTCATTTTTAAAAATCATTTTAGACTTTTTAAGTACACACATTCAGTTTGAGGAGGGTCCTAAAAAGATGGAGTATGGGCCGATCTGTAGCTCAGCAATACAGTGCTTGCCTAGTAATCTTGAGGCCTGGGTTCTGTTTTCCAGGACTGGGGAGGGAGTGGGGGAGGAACTCATACTTTTCCGTTTCCTCAACATGCATTTTATTCCAATTATTGTGTTAAAAGTCAACAAGGGAGAAACTGTCCATTTCCTTTTAGACAATTACATAATTTTTATGGCGTTTGCCTCATCATGCTTTGAGGAAGAGGATAAAATATGATCCTAGGACCAGCAAATTTAGCTGTCTGAGTTCCATCCTTCTATGATGTAGACTGACTAAGAAAACACACCACCATGCATTTGAGCAGGAGAATCCACAGTTAAGACCTGTTGATGACCATGAGGTCAGTTAAACAGCTTGCCAGCTGACCAGGATTTCCTTCTCCCAACTAAAGACCAAGCGGATATTGGTTAGTGTGCTGAAAGAGGTGAGCAGGATGCCCGGAGAATGGTAATGGCTCAGACTGACTCACACATGCTTTAAGGCATTCACAATTTATTGGACTCTGAAATGAAGACTGTGAGCACGCTGCTTTCACAAACAGATGGCTTTCATTAGACATCACCATGAATCTTGTCCTGATTATTTACTGGGATGTGCTAGATTGCAGTGTTTCCTTAATCTATTGATGAACTATCACCTCAAAATGTGTCACTGAAGTAAAATAATTGCCCCGTGTTAATAAAAACCACCAGATAGACCAGCGCTGCCCCTCCCTCCTGAAATCAGGAAGATGAAGAATTTGGGAAGAAGGAAATAGCTATTGAGAAATAAGGTAACAGGCTCAGAGATAGTATAGTGGCGTAGTGCTTACCTAGCACCTAGGAGGCCCTGGGCTGGCCTTGAACTCACAAACACTAGCCTACCCCTGCCTCCCCAGTGCTGGGACTAAAGGCATGCACCACCATACTCAGTTCTGGGTTACAACATTTTTAAGAAATTTATCATCTAGTAAAATTTAATGTGAGATTTAGATTTTTTTTGTTTGCTTGCTTTTTTATTTTTTCTATACAGGGTTTCTCTGGGTAGCTCTGGCTGTCCTGGAACTAGCTCTGTAGACCAGGCTGGCCTCCAACTCACAGAGATCTGCCTGCCTCTGCCTCCTGAGTGCTATGATTAAAAAGGCATGCACCACCACACCTGGCTGTGATATTTAGATTTTAAAACTTTATCTCCAACATATAGAGGACTCATCTTAAATGTAAAGTGAAAGAAACTAAGACGATTCACAATAGTTATTTTGTTTGTTTGTTTTTTTGTTTTTTGTTTTTCAAGACAGGGTTTCTCTGTGTAGTTTTGGTACCTGTACTCAATCTTGCTCTGTAGACCATGCTGGCCTTGAACTCACAGAGATCCGCCTGGCTCTGCCTCCAGAGTGCTGGGATTAAAGGTGTGTGCCACCACCGCCTGGACACAATAGTTTTATATGAAGGAAAGAGGTTGCAATCGGGTCTTGATTCAGGACCCTAGGTTCCTTTTTTGGGTTCAGAGCCCCTTTTACATGCAGATTAACAAGTGAGAGGTGGGCCATGTGCAAACAGGCCATGAGACTTCTCTGCAGCTCACGTTTCCTCACACTCAATCCTCGAACACGGCACAAAGTCGTCATGAGGATCAACAGGGTGAAAAGTCTGAAAGCCTTAGAAGAATGGCTTTGCAAAATACTGAAACCTTCGAGAAAACAGATTCTAGGGGCGAATAGATGAGATTTATACATATCTTCCCCTTTCTTGGGACATTTCATTCCAAGACTCTCTGGTGGCAGTGGCACACATCTTTTTTTTTTTCCCCTGAGCTGAGGACCGAACCCAGGATGTTGCGCTTGCTAGGCAAGCGCTCTACCACTGAGCTAAATCCCCAAACTAGTGGTGCACATCTTTAATCCAGAACTCTGGAGGCAGAGGCAGGTGGATCTCTGAATTTGATGCCAGCCTGGTCTACAGAGCGAGTTCCAGGACAGCCAAGACTATATAGAGAAACCCTGTCTTGAAAGAGAAAAAAGGCTGTCTATAATAGTGGTTCTCAACCCTAATAGTGGGTTGCAACCCCTTTGGGGATTATATCAGATATCCTGCATATCAGATATCCTGCATATCAGATATCCTACATTTACATTATGATTCACAACAGTAGGAAAATTACAGTTATGAAGTAGCAATGAAATAATTTTATGGTTGGGGGTCATCACAACATGAGGAACTGTATCAAAGGGTTGCAGCATTAAGAAGGTTGAGAAACACTTGTCTATAAGTTTTAAAGCAGCACCTTGCATTTTTTCATTTTTCCACTTGGAAAGTCAATCAAAATAAAAAATTTTCAGTAATTTTCTTTAGAAAGTAGAATTAGGGCGTGGAGAGATGGCTCAGAGGTTAAGAGCACCAACTGCTCTTCCAGAGGTCCTGAGTTCAATTCCCAGCACCCACATGGTGGCTCACAACCATCTGTAATGAGATCTGGCGCTCACTTCTGTGTACATAATAAGTAAATAAATCTTAAAAAAAAAAGAAAGTAGAATTAACTTTATATTAACAAGAAATGACACATGCCATTCTTTTCCTAGGATTTGGCTGCTGCTTCTTCTTCTTCTTCTTCTTCTTCTTCTTCTTCTTCTTCTTCTTCTTCTTCTTCTTCTTCTTCTTCTTCTTCTTCTTCTCCTTCTCCTTCTCCTTCTCCTTCTCCTTCTCCTTCTCCTTCTCCTTCTCCTTCTCCTTCTCCTTCTCCTTCTCCTTCTTCTTCTTCTGTTTGGTTTTGTTTTGTTTATTTGTTTTTCCAGACAGTATTTCTCTGTGTAGCTTTGGAGCCTTTCCTGGAACTCACTCTGTAGACCAGGCTGGCCTCGAACTCACAGAGATCCACCTGCTTCTGCCTTCCAACTGCTGGTATTAAAGACGTGAGCCACCACTGCCCAGCTCAAGGGTTTGGCTTCTTTCTGGGGTGTGAGGTATTGTTTTTACTGTAGTTTAGGATAATTAAAACGTAAGAGACCATTGCCAATGATTAGAAACTCATATGTTTTCTGAGAAGTTGTTTTCTTCCTGGCTCAGACCTGACCAAGGCTACTGTCAGCCTTAACCAGAGACTCCTCTTTGCAGTGAACCAAGGTGGATGCAGAGACCCATGGCCACAAAAGAGTCTGAGACTAAGTGACAGTTGAGGGCTTGGTCCTAAATGATACATTTACATCACTTTGTCTAAGACTCAGGGAACACTGCAGAAGAGGAGGAGGAAGGGATATAAGGGCTGGAAGATGGGGAGAAGGGCTGTGAAGTGTCATCTTCTAACGTATGACACAGCCATGGCAGTCATGATCTCATAGCAACTGTGATCGCTGCCACTGTGTCGTCCCCTTCCCCCCCCCCCCCCCCCCCCCCCCCCGCACAAGACTGGTTTGGCCAGGAGTTAGCCATGGGTGGAGGAGGGGCTCACGGGGGCCCTGCTCTTTACTGTTGATCTATTGACAAGGAACAGATTCTGGGAGGAAGGAGGCAGAGTCTCCAAATACTTACATAACCACCGTGAACTCGCCAGGCTCCAATGGAGAGTTCTGAACCCAAGGTGACACCACCAGGTTAAACTCACTGGGACACAAAACAGAACAAAAAGTCACAAATCCGGGGGAGAACTCTGCAAGGATGAAGGGGATGCTGGTAGGGGCAGGAGAACAGTAAGAGAGCGTGGGCAGTGAGGAACCAGAATCTATTCTAGACATCTATGAGCTTGTCAAAGAACAAACTTTATTAATGAAGAACAAAAAAATTACAAATTATGTCAATAAACTTCAAACTATGCTCTTTAGGAAGTTATTTTCTGAAAAGAACTTTTTCACATGTGAAGAGTGACTATCTAAACCCATTCCAGGTTGGTAAACACAATTTTGAAGCATATTACAGAATTGGTCCTTATTAAACATCACAACAGCATGGCAAGCGTTAGAACTGGTGGTGCACATCTGTTTGCAGTTTATGATGCTTATGGCTCTTCAATAAGATGCTGGCCTTTTCCTTCTCCTGACTCTATTTCCTTTCTGTTTCTTATTCTTGTTATAGATTGTTTCAGTCTGTCTCACTTCTGAGCCCAAAGTTTTGAGACTGGGTTCCCACTTGGGATCCTTCACTTACCCATGCCTTGCATATGCATGTTTCTGTTAGCATGTATATGGACACACATGCACAGAGAGCTAATTATATAAGGCCTCAGCTCAAACCTTTAATCACATGTGTGCACGTAAATAACCAAAGTGCCGCTGGGAAATCATGAGAGCTCTTTCCTATGCTGCTGCTGAAGCTGGTTTCTCTTCTTTATGCTCCTCTGCAATAGATTTTGTTTACCTTTCTTGAAGCACACAGACTGTATTTCCTAATATATGTAGTCACAGAGAAGGTTAAGACTTTGGAGGCTCAATTAGTCAGGTTTCCATTGCTGTGACAAAATCCCTGAGAAGCTTCAACTCACAGGGGGAAAAGTTTATTTGGCTTACAGTTGCAGGGCTTTTAGTCAGTGGCTGTCTGTCTTCAGCTGTCTGTGGGCCTGTTGAGGCAAGATGTCAAGGTGGAAGGGCACAGCAGAAGAAACTTTCCTCGTGTCGGGGAGAAAGCAAAAAGAGAAGAGCTAGAGAGGAAGAGACTAGGAACAAAATAGGTCTCCATCGACCTGCTTTCTCTAACTAGGTCTCGTAAAGCCTCCTAAACCTGCAAAAAAGCCCGTTAGGCTGTGCATCTATCAGTGAGGTCTTCAAGACCCAACACCTGTGAGATGCCCCACCTCTGAACACTGCTGCATCAGGGGTCAACCTTCAACACGTGTGTTTTTTGGGGGGACATTTCTATCCAATCCATAATGATGTCCTTACAGACAATGATACCCACATATATAAAAACAGGGCATATCACCCTAAAGTGTGGCACTTTGACAAACTGAGTATTTCTTTTGGTTTGTACATGTACCTGTGTGCCTGTGTACTGTGGAGGTCAAAATAGGTTATCAGCTCTCCCACGGCTGGGGTCATAGGCTTTTGTGAGCCATCGGATGTGGATGCTAGGAACCCAAGTTGGCTCCTCTGGAAGAGCAGTATGTACTCCTGACCGCTGAGTCACCTTTCCAGCCCCAGACTAGATATTTTAAAGCTGAAGGAATTTGAGAGAATGGAAGAGGCAGCAAGGTCTCTCTGACCATCCCCCCTGCTCTTCTCACATGAACTAGGTCACAAGATGCGTGTGTGAGAGGTGTCTTCCTTGTGTCTGCAGGGAGAGCAGTCCCATCTCTGAAGACACAGTGACATGGAGAAAACCCTGTAGGCACAGGCTTTTCTGAGTTCCCAATTTATTACTGTTGAAGTATACACTTCGGCTCTATCATGTTTCTCCACTTTTCATCAAACCTGCTATAAAAATTCTTCAGGATCAGAGATATAGTTCAGGAGTGGGGCACTTGGCTGGATGTGCAAGACCCAGGGTCAATCCCCAAACAGAAAGAAACAAAACCACTTGGTTTATAGTTTCTTTGGATCTTTTTCTCCTAAGCCACGCATGTAAAATTATGTAATAAATAAATCTGTGTGGTTTTCTCTTGTAATCTGTCTTTTGTTATTGAGGTGTCAGCCATGGGCCTAGGATGGGAGAGAAAAAGATAATTTTCCACTCTGGTACAATAAAATCAAGATTCTCTAATGTTTGCAATGAACCTTTGAAATTGTTTCTCTCTCTCTCTCTCTCTCTCTCTCTCTCTCTCTCTCTCTCTCTCTCTCTCTCCTCTTCTCTTCCCCCTTTCCTCCTTTCTTTGAGGTAGCAACCTATTCCCTGATGTGAGGTTGTTTTGAGGTGGGGCCTTTGGAAGGTAATTAGGTCAAGAGAGTGGCACCCCCACAGATGGGACTGGTGTTTTAGAAAAGAGGGCCTAGTGAGAGTCCTTGCTTCTCTACCATGTGAAGAGATAATTATTTATAACCCAAAAGTAGGCCCTTGATCTGCCTGTGCCTCCTAGCCTCTAGAACTATGGGAAATGTATTTCTGTTATTAATTATGTTTTTGTTCTGATAATCTGAATGAACTATGGCAGTGACCATATCTCCCAGGCTAAAGATTTCTGTTTTTTTTTT